>JAHZNG010005238.1:0-11472 GCA_027744375.1 Orchesellides sinensis | reverse complement strand
GTCCACGCAAAAGTCGCAAATTTACTGGAGATCTCGGTGGCTCTGAAAATTGTTTTCATTGCTCCGCTTTATTCCTTTTGTTTCATTTTGCTTTTTGTTATGCAAGAGTCCTATTGACTGACTTATTTTGTCGTAGAGTACTCCATAATGGAATCTTCTGATTTTTCTAAGATAATTTATGGCTACGAGTATCGAGCAAATTTTGATTATCTTCCTTTACTTTTTGTTTTCCCATGCCTTAAATTTGAAAGTTACTAAAAATAAAAATGATTACCAACGTGCCTTTATGCTTATCTTATTTAAGATAAAAAAGCAGGTAATAAAAAGCTTATATAAAGAGACAGGTGCCACACTAGAAGATGACATGTGATTGTGAGCAACATCATCATATCGTACAAGCTGCCATTAAAGATTTCCCTTTTTCATCTCATCACAGCCCAGCCTATTCAAGACGATTCAGTTTATTTCGTTCCACGAGGTAAAAAAAGAGTAAATTTAACTTTCAAATCAAGCCACGTCACTCTACATTAAGGTTTATACGAAAACAGCCTCTTCGGTAAAACGAAACTCATTAACGATGACAGGGAATTCTACTAAAAAGGATCTTTACTAACTTTCACAATACGCTTTTGGGGTTGCTTGATCTATATCCGTAAGAAATCTAAAAAAAGCTATTCGTGATGTGGTAAATATAAACGACCTCACCTACTGCAATTCTTAAAATCTAAGAAATTTTACCGTCTCTAGAAAATGAGTTCCAAGTCTCTGGATTTTTTTTATCTCACTACATTTCATGCATACTTTCACACGTTCCCCTTTGCAATATATCTATCAAAGCTATATAGTATAGTGCATAAACTTTCGCTTTAAATTCGAGTTTTCTTAAGCTGAGAAATCCAATAAAAACAGGAATCGAGTCTGAAGGGAGAAGACAAAATAATTTACATACCTTCAACAACAAGCCGATATGTTCGGGAAACCTTCCCAAGGGAATTTGATGCGGCACAGTGATACAAGCCACTGTCGTCACTCCGAATGTCTTTCATCACCAATGTGGATCTTGTCTTTCTTCCATCACTTGCCACAACTGTATGGATCCTGTGAATAAATTGGGAGAAAGGAATCTTTGCAATCTTAGGTTCTTTACAAAATTATTCACATACATATGTATTCTTTGTGTATAATATGAACTACTGTAAATTCATGTAGGCATGTATGACTATAAACTTGCTTCAACNTGGATCTTGTCTTTCTTCCATCACTTGCCACAACTGTATGGATCCTGTGAATAAATTGGGAGAAAGGAATCTTTGCAATCTTAGGTTCTTTACAAAATTATTCACATACATATGTATTCTTTGTGTATAATATGAACTACTGTAAATTCACGTAGGCATGTATGACTATAAACTTGCTTCAACAGGGTGTAAATAATAGAAAACTTTAATTGCGATTCATAAAGATCATCTTTCTGGTTATTTTTCATGCAAATTGTATTCCTCAAATACATCTTATGCCAATACCTACATATATAGGAAGACTATTCAAGAACTGTATGCTGACTTATGAAAATATACTGCTATTAAACCGTTGTATTTATAGTTAGCATTCATAACTTCATACATGTTTGTAACGTAACTTTCATCCGTCGTGTTTACTTTTCAGTTTTCCCTCAACTTTTATTTTATTTTATAACCATCATGAAGTCTAGAGAAAGTAAAAAATTATATTCTGAGCTCCAAAGCAAGTTTGACGTGACATGTGCTTTCTGGCGTAGCAGCCACTGAAATTTTATTGACTTACCATTACCAACCAGGTATGAACTGCTTTTAGGATTCATGACTATAAAACTATTTCATATGAAATACGTGGGTTGTGTGTGATCATATAGTGCGCGCAAGTGACAATGAAAAGATATATATGAAAATATACTCGTATGTCTATGAACGAAGGTAGAGAGATGTACATTCCAAAGTGACTCAAAGGGGTACGTAAGTAAAACAAGGTCTTTGACAGTAACCAGTCAGCCTCGAAAAATGTAATGATGAAAATAATATTATGGTGATGGGAGAGATGTGTTTCTTGCGCTACTTACAAAAATGTTTTACTGCTATCTCAATCAATACGCGATTTTGTATATTGCCTTCTGTTCCAAGTCCATTACAAATTCTTTAGAATAGAAGCATATCGTTGCACTTGCTTATATGAATGTATTCGTTCAAATGTATAGACTAGACTTTCTCCCAACGGAACGGCAGGGGTAAAGAGTACAAGAGATTTAAACATGGTAAGGTGGATGTGCATGTATGTACGTTTCAAGGAAGTAGCATACGGTAGTACTAACATAAATCCTAATGTGATCCAAAAAGACGGTAGTTGGACAACCTCATGGAAAGTCGCTCATCCTGTGTAATGAGTGGAAAAAGCAATCACCAAGAAAGGATATGAAAGTCTTCCTGATTATATTGAAAGATTTGACGTAGAAGAAATAGGGATTCATCTCCCAAGTCAGCCTTCCCACTTTCTCTTTCGTGATTATAGTAAATACCTACCTACTAGCTGTCATTTCTTTCCTATCATGGAATCTGGTACACCGGTAAGCTGTCTGGATCATGATGTGTATCTACATAAACCTTCCATGTTTTGAAATAATTCAATATAGCTATCTTGGTGTTCGGTTGCAGATGTAATATGGTTATATTTGATGGGATATGTTTACATAATATTATACCTGTCGGAAATTGCTGAATAAACTGATGGACACTTACTTGTAAACCGAATTACAATATTACGGTACAATCATATTAACGCATGGTGGCCATAATGGGCAGTATTAAATTACAATCAAAATGCCTGATGTAAGTTTAGTAAGAAAATACAAGCTTACCTGTTGGCAGCAACGTTAGTGAAAATATTTGTCCCTTTTGACCAAGCTATCTGAACGGGGGAAGATGAGACGGCTTCACATATCACCTCATGTGTCTTTCCCAACGTCAAGCTTACTGTTTGACTTTCACCTCCAATAAAGTATGGCTGGACTAGGAAGGACAAACAAGGACAGCATTCAAATACAACCTGTTTTTAAGTAATTATTTGGCTTGATGCATATACTTTTTTTAGTTCTTATGTAAGAAGTAATTTGTCACGTTAATTTTATGATTGCAGTTAACGTATTTTGTTTTTGCGCAGGATGAAAGTTCGCATACCAAATACATTTCTCTGTTGAGAGCTTAATTTTAAACATTGCATACGCTTTAAACTTGTTTTTGTAAAAGAAACTTTTTGTACTTGATAGGAACCACTGAAGGTTGTTTTTGTAACTTGTAAGCAGCTTTGGTATTCATGAACGAAATGGATTGATCATAATCCGGCATCCGGCTTACCATTTACGTGGAGGTGAACAATTTTCGATAAGCCAGATCCGATCCCATTATTTATTGTACACATGTACTGTCCTGTGTGCACTTCCTCGGCACCAGCAAAAACCAAGGTGCCATTGGAAATAGATATCCCTTGGGCTACAGGAGATGTCCAGATCTTTTCGATGGGTTTCCACTGAGGCTCAACGACATCACCTGTCAAAACATGAAAATGGGTTCGGCCTTGATGGAAATATTTTTTAAGTAGTAGCAGATATAAATAGTTTACCAAGGTAGAAACGTCTATATTTAATTTAGCTAAAAATATGGAGGAAAGGAAATTGAATTTCTTCTGTGCATAATTCAAGGTTTTTATCAAAAATCGCTTGCACAATAGCTACAAAGATTTTTTCAGTGATTGATAATTTCCAAAAGATAGCAGTCAAAGTAAAATCAAACACAAAATAATTGTACAGGTACAGATAAACTCATCCTGTGACATCCTATTTCCGAAATACGTATCTTAAGAAGTACTTAATAAGCGCTGACAAAAATTCATGCATAAACTCGCCTTTAGTTTCAAAATGAAGATATTTATCGGGTACAAAAAATCACGCAAAATATGCATATCAGTTCTACTTTTAATTATACGTTGTAGTAGAGTAGATGACTAATGAAAACATGTACACTCCCATAACAAGCATTTTCTTTGTAAACAAGAGTGTAGATGAGTTCACTAAACCGATTGGTGGTTAGATAAAATAGTTTTTTTTAACCATGTGTATATAAGCGCAGTATATGTACCTTTCAAGCATTAAGTTTAAGTTGAGATATACATTTACGAGAGAAAGTTTTATACCATATTCATTTACGTAGGTGCTTGCACATTTACACGGATGAAAGTTATACAAGCTGCTGACTAACGAACCTGTGAGTTTAGCCCAAGAGGCCCTAGGCGTTTTATCGGGTACAAAAAATCACGCAAAATATGCATATCAGTTCTACTTTTAATTATACGTTGTAGTAGAGTAGATGACTAATGAAAACATGTACACTCGCATAGCAAGCATTTTCTTTGTAAACAAGAGTGTAGATGAGTTCACTAAACCGATTGGTGGTTAGATAAAATAGTTTTAACCATGTGTATATAAGCACAGTATACCTTTCAAGCATTCAGTTTAAGTTGAGATATACATTTACGAGAGAAAGTTTTATACCATATTCATTTACGTAGGTGTTTGCACATTTACACGGATGAAAGTTATACAAGCTGCTGACTAACGAACCTGTGAGTTTAGCCCAAGAGGCCCTAGGCGTTGGTATACCATGGCCCACACACTCAAACCGGCTCTCACTTCCTCTAGTTACATTGACATCCTGTGGCTCGGAAAGCCATCGTGGTGCCACTGTGGTGAAAAGAGCAGAATATCCACAACCTAAATTTTCACTTACTCCCAAAGGAATGCTCATCAAAAGCAAAATGGCTCCAGTACGTATTTTTGGAAAACGTAATATACAAACATATGAATGTATAGGAAAAACATTACACAGCGACTACTAACTACACAGACTATTAATGTATGTGATATCCACAAAATACATATATATTTTTGCACATTCATTCATGCTACATAGAACCGTATAAGGAACACATGAATGGATTCAGGTTTTGCTTTCATAATACTCTAGATACTTCAATCAAATGCTAAGCAAACATTATTCAAAAGCTAGACAGATAGATACTTCAGTTAAAAACTTGAAATAGCAAACATTTCCGTGCTGCAACATTCCACACAGAGTAGTAATACACACCATTATATAATCCGTACTTTAGTACAGTGGAAGGACTCTTCCCTGTAACAATGTGCACTAGGAAGGAAAATTGTTTATAGTAGTGTTTAGGGATTCCATGAAGTGCTACTTGGAGTAGAAGAAAAAGTGGGACAAAAGCAAGCAATCTTTTTCAATCAAACGCAAAAAAATGTTGACTTAGACATCTGTGACAGATGTGCAAACAGAAGAAGCGACTCGTCTGTATTTATTTACAATAGATCTTCACAAAACATCTATTGAGCTGAGCTAAATTATGCTACCAGAAATTCCATCTTGTAACACTGTATGGAATTTTACAATTCTCCAGTTTGTCATCTTGTGATGTTCTATGTTTATCATGTCTACACGTAATCCATTCCATCCGATATTACTTGCTGTCACCATTTCTTTTAGGACTCGCTGAATTATAAAAAGAGCAATGAATTACTTTGAGCAAAAGCAAAGGTACACATTTTGCAACAGCAGTATAAAAAGCCAAGTATTTGTTAAAACGTTAACTTTAAAATCACATATGAAAACCTGCTGTGCAAAGGTATTTCAGATTGTCACTCAGCTCAATGATATGCCGTCTCGTACTTCCTCATAAAAATGAGGAAATGTGGAGTGTTATCGACAGCTCTAGTCAGTCCAAGTCAAAATTTGAAATTCTAAGTCAAAATTTTTGTAGTCAAATCAGAAATGCAATTTCAGTTTACATTGGAAAGCAGCATATCTTAGCATACGTCATTGACAAAAAACATTTACAGAGTGGTAAATCGGCAATACTGTGACTATCTACATAAGCTACATGCTACTCCACTGCGAAATATTTCTGTATTGTGCAAGTGTGTCAGGAAGGTACACGGGATGATACGTATTCGGGTTAAAAATACAAGTTGAAGGAACAAGTCACTTCGGCGATTCAAAATAGCACAGTCAGCCAAAAAAGTTTACAGGGCAAAAAATTGAATAAACGCCACCTTATCATTATCATTCACCACATAAATATGCGTGAACTGGAAAATATTTTTTAGGAAAATTTCTCATAGCAATTCACGATGCTTTTTATAAAAGTAGTAAAAATTTCAAACCTCAAATACAAACACACAAAAGTTCAAAAATTTTTGGGTAAATTTATATACGATGCACATCAGCCTCCAATAAAAACCATGCAAGTATAACAATTGAACAGGAGGAGTAGTCTACAGAAATCACTCTGTTGTAAAATGGTGAAAACTGTGTTTTACAGAGGGCAATTTAGATATCATTCAAGGCAAACAGGATATGAATAAAAATAGTCAACTGAATATTAAATTTATATAAACTGATACAGGTACAACCAAAGAACATTTTTATATAAGGTTCATACGAAAATGCAAAAAGTTCAAAATTTCGTTTGGAAAACATTTTATCGTACATTTGGCGAAACAAATCATGCAGTATTACTATATGATATATAGTGTTTCAAACTGATTACAAAAAATGTTTAAAATGGGTAAAACAGACTGTGTTTCAGAGAGGTGGCTTCCTACATCATTAGGATTCATGATGTATCCACAGTCTTGCGGCGGCAGAGGGTACGTTGTGTAATAACAACTCTCACTCAACTTACCCGCTGAATTGCTCTATCGCATTTGAATTGTAAAGTATGCAAAAAGTACACATTGTAATATTCACGTTTTCAGCTAACTAAAGACGAACCTTGGACAAATAACATCGAGATCTCCACCCTTGATCCCTACTCAACCCTTCTCCGATTTTCCTCACTCTCCGCTGAATTGCTCTATCGCATTTGAATTGTAAAGTATGCAAAAAGTACACATTGTAATATTCACGTTTCAAAAGTTCACCGTCAATTGGCCAGCATCACGACTCAAAAAACAAAACGTCTGATGTCTGGAACCTTTGAGGAAATATAAGGTTGGTGAAGGAAAAGGAGAGTTGCAAAGTATGTAGAGAGAGTCTGATAGGATATAAAATTCTAATACGTTTACTCAACCAATTGTGTTGTGTTCAGTGACTTGAAACTAAGTCGTACAGCTCACAAGAAAAATATATATTATGTGTATAGATTATAGATTGAGTCAAGTATTAAGGCTACATAGAAAATGTATGGATGTGGTACGAAGCTTAAAGTATTTCAAGCAAAGTTGTAGAGATGTGTGTTGTATATATAAAATACATGATTGGACCACAACAGCTTCCTTACCTTGAACTTCTAGTTTGGCAGAGAAATAGGTTTGGGAAGCGGGGTTGGAAGCAAGACAAGTGTACGTCCCGGCATGATCAGCGGAGAGTGAGGAAAATCGGAGAAGGGTTGAGTAGGGATCAAGGGTGGAGATCTCGATGTTATTTGTCCAAGGTTCGTCTTTAGTTAGCTGTTTTTCATCTTTGTACCAGGTAAACTGAATGGGTAAGTCTCCTTGGGATACCCCACATACCAGCCGCGTCATCATATTTTCTCTTAGTCCATCTTGGAACGAGAATGGCTCTATCTTTGGCGGAACTGAAGACACGCCCCCAGAAGATTAACACATTAAAACGTAAATGAGTTGAGAAAAGATAAATTTCAAAACTGCTTTTGAGTGCAGAGAGATATATATTTACTCCTATGAAACTGCTGACAACCTTTTTGTTACTCATTTGAGCCACCCCATTATACCCTTCTGACCATTTGTCCGATTGAACCTTTGAAAACTTTTTAGAGGACTTGGTTTGTTAAGAACTGATACGACACAGTTTTTAATCGAGCATAACAGTTGAAACGAGTGTATATATATACCTTTACAGAAAACACATTCGATGCTATTAATTTCAAACTCTGGAAGTACAAAACATGAAAAACAGTCAAGTTAACATTGCTTGCTGAGGTTTAAAAGGTATTATTGAAATCATTCATTATAACAACGTCAAAAATATAGCATACGGAAATATATCAACATGAAAATATTATATATGCCATAAAAACAGCCAAAGTTACTCTGAAAACGATCGTTATTATGAAACATGTAAAACGTTATCAAAATTTGGAAATGGGCATGGCCAAACATTACTCTGGTAATCATAGAACAGTAAATTGCAAAGCCACATGACAATTTCCGCTCATTAGCAAAATGTACTTCATACAGCCAATTTATACAAGGAGGAGTAAGATGAAACAACTCCAAAAGCATCAAAATATATGAAAGCATACTCAACTCACAAAATCAACGGAACAAATCTGCCCAGGAAAATGGTTATTACAAAATGACTTTCTCGGCAATGCAACAAAGGATTATTAGTATATAAATTTGTATGAGTGAGAAATACCACCAACTAAGCTACAATTAAACATTTAAATCGCATCAGCACGCCTCGTACCACGCACAGTAAGACTATGACTCCGAAAAGTCCGTCCTGCAGCCGATGAAGCGTCGCAAACATACTGCCCTGCATGAGACTCCGTGACTTTGTCAATTTTTAAAAGGCTCGTGTACTCATCAGTATTAACCACGTTGAACGGACTATTTTTATTTTTTTCTCCACTTTCACCCGCCGATCCAATCATCCTCATTACGCCGCTACCCGATGTAGTCAATGTGCTTACTGCTGTCGTCCACGAAGATGGTATCATTGTCCATCTTAGTTCCAGAGGTGTGTCACCTGAGCTTATGGCACAGACCAGAGTGAGCCGCTCTCCTTCCACTACTTGACTGCTCTCCGGAAATAGAGTGATTCTCAACGGAGCTGAAGCGATAGAGTACAATATAATGGGTTTGAGTATTATATGCGTTCTAAGTTCATGGCCTGGCATGGGTCAGGATTTTTTGTCGCTTTTAGACCAAGCTAAAGATTCTTGTCGCCATTTCGCAATCATAGAAAAGCTATTACCATTACCATATCATTTATGCATTATATACTCTCCCTCTGTTCTCCACGGGTATATTGCTACACCTTAATTCCATTTCACACGTGCCGAAAATCAACATAAACATTAGGCAGGGTTGGTTAAAATCTTTTAAAGTTTCAAATGAGATGATTTTCCTAATCTCACGCATTCTCTTTTCTGATATACGTTCGTAAAACGATACAGTAGCTTGAACTGGTCTATTCGCAGTGCTGCGGCAAATTTTGCCGATATTTATCTGATAATATATTCTGGCTGAGTATTTCCCATAACTTTTAATCACCTTATAAGCTATTCCCAAAATGAGGTGAGTGTGGTGATGGTTCAAATGCAAAAAGAGGATGACGATAAACATAGGTAGGTATGTATGTATTTAAGGCTTAAGGGTTTTGTCAACCTATGCGAAAGCTCTTTAAATGCAAAGTGTTCAGGATATAGCCATTTATATGCAACTAATGAAAACGGGCAGCAATATCAACTGACGCGTGTTGTTATGTCGTGGTGTGGTGAAAGACTCTGGGGCCTTTGCTAATCAAGTTCTGTGCCTGCCTTGTCGTAAACATGAACCCATACATAGAAAATGCTAAAAGAACTGACCCATAATAATGCAAAGTTCAACAAATACGATCTGCTGGGATCACCGTTATATGAAAGCTCCGTTTCGACTGATAAACGCTAAAACCTGCTTTATAAACTATTGCCTAAAGATTTTGGCAGAATTGCAAATTGTGTAAGAAGGCTAAACGGATTTTATTTTTTAAGTAAATGTACAAAGCAATGTCTGTGCTTTTCTAAATTGCACGTCTATCTAACTCATTAACATCTATTGAAACTACAGCGGCTATATTTTAGTTGTGCAAACAAAGCAAACGGAATTTCGAGACTGATCAAGCATTTGCTAAATACATTCTGTAACGCAATTCCCTTTTATAAATTTTGTAGCAATAATTATAAACCTCATCATGTATCCCATGGATGAAAACTATCACCAATAAAAGAGGCGAATATGTAATGCAGCATGTTCCTCATAAATTACAATGCCCACTTTACAGCTACAGACAAGGGATTTTGCACTCAAGAAACTATATCTGAACAGAATGCGAATTACTTGTGTGGCCACGGCTCATGCATTCTCTATAGTCGTTTCCTAAAAACATGTGCTTTTCCAACTCTCATTGAGGACCATGGAATGCTTAATATTTAACAAGAAAACTAATACGTTTCAGAGAGAGCAGCTTTGTAGCTTTGGTCAGTGAAATTGTGTGTGTGTGTGTAGCAAGTTAAGGCAATAGTTCACGTTGTTTAACGAGATCCGGCCGGATGGTCTCTTCGTTACACATCACACTCCGGTATCCCACCTAATGACGCAGCAGTTGTTGCAATCTACTTCCCCACTCTAGAATAACCCGAATACTACGTTGCTGAAACTTTTATCAAGTGCCCCATATAATATTTACAGCTTTTGATATTCACCTAATAATTTTAAACTGGGAAATTCTTAGCACTTGGAAAAAGTCAGCATTTGTCGTTATCATTTCAGTTTCTGGATATCATAGAGTAATATTTTTTACTAAGAGGAAAAAAATCGAATGACGAGTGTACCATTCACTTGTATCTCCTTTCCATGAGGTTAAGTTCACTTACCCACTACATTGACCTGAATTTCCCGTCTTGCAGTCCTTCCTAGCATATCTGTTATGGAGCACCAATATGTTCCCGCATCCGTCTTGTCCACTAGAGAAATGACCAACGTCCCATTCGCCGCAACTCGATGGCGTTGATTCAACGGCAATTTCTGACCATCTGTAGAAACAGGCGAAAAGCATATGTATGGAAACACGTAACTTTTAGTGTACACACATCTCATATATATGCCAGAGACATAGTATATAGATACTAGTTACTGCACCATCATCATCGTAAACTTTTCTTATTGCCTTTAATATTTAATGTGGATAGAAGTGATACGATATAGTCTCTTTGATGCTGTCATACGTTTTGTGGGAGCTGAGACAAATGTGTTTTCAAGGAAAAGGAAATGAATTCCGCTGCTCCCTACCATCACAACCACTACACAATATTGCTCAGGAATCTTTTCTCGCTTGCAGAGATGCATCAGCAGGAGTTACACAAAGGAGTAAACAAAAGCTTTATTTCATACAGGTTCTCACACTCTGTCGTTTAGCACCCATCTCTCATCGTACTTTGGCAGTGTTTTAATGACACAGTAACTGTTTTATACATACATTTCATTTCGCTCCAGCTATAACATGACATGACTCAGGCGTTTATCTTGGGTGTGCATTTTTCAGCAGGACAGTTGGGAGGTTTGGACAGACGGTTAAATTTTCGTTTACAGGTCGGCTTACTTAGGAAAAATTGTATGTTTAGACAGGATGGAAGTTAATCTATATT
>JAHZNG010005237.1:0-12958 GCA_027744375.1 Orchesellides sinensis | reverse complement strand
TTATATTTACGAAATGCACAAAAGAGGCTATTTCCAACTAATTTACCTTTGGTAAGATAGCAGTATGCTGAATTGTAGCTCTGTCCATTAGAATTGGTTGTCCTTGGTTGGGTATCATTGACACAGGTGCAAATGTCTCCAACGCAGGTGAGTAATTTAGTACGATCACAAAAGCTCTTCCTAGATGCTTCGCTGAGTTTAGATTGGCTCAGGTAATAATATAAAAACTTATCGTCTCCAATCCTCACTATATTATACAGTTTTACTTGATCATCGCTGCTGCACGCTTCTCCCATGTCTACAATATTACTTCTGCTTTCTAAGATCCTGTCCTTTAAAACTTTAACTTCACATGTTCCTAACTTTTCTCCACCCAAAGTGTTATGACATACATATCGAGGGGTGTAGCTTGAAGGCAAATCACAGTCTGAGGAGTAAAGGACGCTGTTGTCACTTAAATCTTCGTAGCAGACACTAAAACCAGGACAGAATCCGACTGTAGGACTGGACGAAGATGAAACCTGTGGGCTACATTCTGAAGGTTCATGTTCAAGTCTTCTGTCCACATTCTTATCCGTGATCTTCTTTTCTTTTATTCCATTATATCCCCAATATCTATCCCAAACCGCCTCGGAGTGTGGAATAATCTCATTGAAGGTACGTTGACAAGTTCCATCGTCCATCCCTGCGGTTGTGGCAACACACTGTAGGGCATCAAAAATGAAGCATGCTTCATTAGCGTTGTTATTCAGGAAGTCTGTTAATTCATTAAGTTTTGCTTGTAGTTCGGCTTCATCTGCAACGAATTTTTTTCCAGCAGCTGGATTTCCATTTTGAAGGGAGGCATAAAATCTGTAAAAGGCTTGGAGCTTCTTGTCTGAGCTAACCTTACAAGACGAGTTTTCAGCATTTAGCCCAAAAACAAGTTCCTCCTGAATGCCCATAATCCCAGTTAAATAGTTGATAAACTTATATCCTCACAAAGGAACTGTTGTAGGATTTAGAAATGGGCTGAATATTGCATTTTCTTCTCCTAAGCTCGTGTCACTACATAACGTATCACAAAAAGGTTCATAAGCTTGAGTACAATCCTGGATTACGATGGTCCTCCCAGCGGTAGCAGATACTTCCTGGCTCGCACATTTCTCCATCCAAGTTATCATACACATCTAAGGGGCATTCGTGTCCAGCCTTTATCCACAGGTTGAATGATTCCTTAATAAAAAGGTTATCCATCCATTCACGTCGTTGGGTTTCAAAATTTCTCTTCTTTTCCCACCTGTCTTCTTTGCACTGACAGAAAGGACATTCGTCTCTTGAACTGCACTTTGAAATCAGACATTTGAGAGAATTGCGTGCACCCAAAATGCAGCGCATTCATTTTTACGGTCACTGTATATACCGCATGCTGATTCGTAGAATGCATCACTATCCACCATTCCAGGGGCCACCGTGTACAAAAGGTATCTTTTAAGAGTTTGTACGTTTCCAACGTTCACCGTTCTGGATTCCGAGAACTTTTTATACTCCAAATGCAGCTCACTAATTGTATCATAGGAGTCCGATTGACTAGTTGAAAAGAAACCTCCTGTCCACTGGCAATTAGCATCCTTGTTGTACAGTTTCTCATGTTTGTCTATCAGCTCCAAAATGTCAGGAATGTTATTGTTGATCGTTCCAACATTTCCTTGAGAACTCTTCCACCCAACAGCACATGTGCCGGGTTTCGTTCCAGCACACCAACATCTTGGAAACCTCACATGGGGAGCTTTGAAGCGACATTGAGTTCCATACTCGCAGCTGAGAGGTCTTTCCAGGTTAAAAATTATGTAGGGTAGCCGTCTATAGAGTTCTATATGGTGGCCACTATTAGCCATATCAACTATAGAGCAAGGATTTCCTTCCTGCACCAAACACCCACCGGTTAGTAGGACTGCCTTCTTCAATTGCACCCATAATGGATCCTTTAGGGCACTCGCATTTGTTCGTTTTTGGATTGCAAATGAGCCCTTGTCTGTAGTCGCAGTACGAGGATGGCTGAGCTGGATTGTAAACTACTAACTTCCATTGTAGATACGTCGTTACAGAGTTGTTTCCTTTATATTTATACTCGGTGGTATAAGTTGGATCACATGTATCGCCTTCGTTAAGTGTCAGCTTGGGCAGGATTTTCTTTTGAAATTCGGTTACATAAGCTCTGTAGTGTTTATCTTTTCCATATTTGGATGTAACTTCTTTTAATAAATCTTCCAGTTCCGTTTCATTCATAACAATCCCTTCTTTTCTAAATGTGACCCATGACACGGCATCTTTCATCAAATTATATCGTTCTCTATTGATTGCATTGATTGTACCTTCAGCTTGTAAGCTGTCCAGACGAGTGAAAATGAGATAACATACTGCTAAGCCTATTATGAGAAAATCGGTAGATACCATGTTGTTTAAAAATTATATATTTAGAATCATTAGATGCCGTTGCTTTCATATAAAATAAATATAGGCAAGTTTTTGTAGGTATGAACATGAACATTCATCCAATAGACTACCTCCACCATCTAAAAAGTTTTGCTGGGCATTAAATTCTTAACAATACGTTGAGAATTGTTTCAATGGCTACTTTTACCTGTTATGTTGAAATTTGCAAAAACTACGGTTCTTTGTATTTGTTGTACTAGTACAAAATACAAATGATTAACTGTGTACAAATGTTGGAAGTAAAACATTGCTAAAAGTACAATTCGATTAAAGGCAATCTTGGACATGATTTGCACATTATCTTTCCTGCAAGGGTGGCTTACTAAAATGGAAATTTTCAAATTTACGCTTTGGATTGCCTAATGTAATCCCAAATTTAAAATATGCAAGAGGGTACGGTACATGATACATTGGCAACATTACATATTCTTCTGCATAATCTTACATATTTGACTTATATATTACCAATGCACCTCAAAAGTTCAACATGCAACACAGAATACAATACACATTTTCAGAAACATTCTTGTGTCTTCTTTTTTGGAAGTAGTCGAACCAGTCTCGCAGGGTACGCTTTTCACATTGTTGCATTGCACGCAGTAAATATTCTTCAGCAGTTGTATTTGAAAATGTGCCACGGGGAATCGGTCAGTCAGCGCACAACCCTGCAAGTCTGACAAGGAGAGTAAAAATGAGAACACTGACTCAAAGGATTACATATATTATGAATACTGGTTAAACTTTTGATCATTCATAATAATAAATGTAAAACAACACTACGCTAAAAAAGTCTTATGGTTTTTCTGGTAATATGATGTATAGTGGAAAAACATTTCGAAGTTACTTGACTGGTGGTTGGTTGATGGTGGTGTGTAAGTTATTTGCAATAATACCAACACCTTTTCAATAAATACATACTACCTATTTCACTTGCCTTGGCTCATCGTGGTTTATACAGTTATTTGCAGGCAAGTAAAAAAGAAGTGAACAAATATAAGGCATGGCATTTGTGATGAGTGATATGCTGATAATGATGACGCGATATCAAGATTATGAAGAATATATGCGTTGTACTTGTACTTTTGGTTAAGTGACCCAAACCAGGTAAAATGATGCATCTTACAGTTTACACACATTTTAAGGAGGACCTACTTTGCTCCTTGTGTCTTTCACCGATCAGGACCAGACCAGGAGGGCAGTAGTATCAAGGAATCAGGATTACCTTAGGATGGGCATACAGATGTGTATTGTAATATGTGGATCATCATATCATTATCATCCTTTTTCACCAAGAAAAAATTTGTACTGCATAATATTTTACTAAACCTGACCAAGCAACTTCCAATAATAAATGTAAATGTGTATGTATTATCCTTTTTCTATATTCAATGTGCGTCTGCTCGAAAAACACATTATACAATAATGCTCATCAGTCTACCTTTAAAAAATATCTGAAGAGTGTTACCTTCACCTTAAAGATATCCCACTCCGCTTGACTTTTCACCTAGTGCATATGATATGCGTAATGCAAACATCCTGTCCCTTTGGTGTGTACTACTTGAGCCATGGTAGTCACCGTCATTGTTGCATTTTTCCACATATTTGGGTTTAACTAGCGTCTCTCATGCAAAAAACTAATTTACCACGACGGACACACATTTACCAATTCATTTTTTGAATATCTGAGGGACAGCGATGTACATACGAGGTTCTGACATGATGGCCACTACTACTGGCTCGTTGAGATAAAGAGTTTGTATTGTGAGGTTGTGGGAGCATCAGATTTTTATATCAGATTTCGTACTAATTGTTATTTGTGCCATACTCACTCACGAACAAACGGGACCGTTCGAGTGCAAATATCACTCTGCAGTACAATTTTTTTTAAAAAAAGCCATTATTATCTAGGGGTTTCTATTTGTAGGTGCAAGGAAATCCTTTTTGTAGGAAGTAAAAAGTGACAGTGAGAGATTTGGTTTATAAGTTGCAACTTATCCTTTCTGAAAACTAAAAGGATAAGTGAAAATTTATGAAGTGTTAAAGAAAAGCTAAGCGGATTAGATTAATCAGTTTTTGCAACCGGATTTTCTTTTGGAATTTAGCAATGGAGTGAAAAGGAAATTGTCAATGAGTTTGAGCTTTTATAAAAGTGATTCTGTGTGGTCCGCGAGTGTGTGAATTGCTCTTCTCTGGAAAAGCTCGTAAGTTTTGTCCGTAAGAGCTGGATATAATGGACTGTTGGAGAGAAAGAAGTGTGCATCTGTGTTAGAAACCTCAGAACGGAAATTAATAAGCTTTTTACCAAATATGGCGGTGGCGGTGAAGTGGAAGGTAAAGAAAAATGTTATACTTACTAAAACTCCGGGAGCCTTCAGTATGTCGTAAAATATATTGGAAGGATATAATTTTGATAAGAACGAACATCCATTCCAAATTCGTTAGTACAATTTCGTATCTAATTCTATAAAGTAGCTTAGTACTTCGCAAAGATTAAATAGTCTTAGCTTCGCACAATTCCACAGTACCTAGTCTACCAATTTGCTATTTTTAAAAATGAAGCTATGTACTGTCGGATATCAAATTAGACATTTTTTGAATTGTCCAGCCTTTCCGAATCTGTTACACTTATACTGGGCCAAAGTATGTCGCTCTTGCGTTCTGTAATTATAAAAGTATCTAAACATATGTATATTGAAGATAGTTATCCTAAGCATTACATCAATATTACCTTGCATAATAGCTAAATTGACAATTTCGAAAACAGGATCATATTTTTTGCTTATCATTAGTTTGACGATTTGACTATGCAAATTTGAATGCATCTATAATAAAATAGCGTGTGTGTGGGGTGCTCTTCTTTAAAAAACGTTTTGTCTTTTGGCATTACAATCGCAATAAAAAATGACAATGACACAGTACAATTGGATAATACGCAAATTAAATGAATGAAAATCTGGTATTTGTGCATGCATGCCTACAATCAGCCTAGTTGGGAGTTTTTATCAAATGCACTTTGTTATAAAAGATCAAGATCGTAGGAGAAGAAGAAAAGTCAGTCAGTAGTACACCGAGCACTTGACATTATAAGAAGGGTTCAAAATGAAAACCAGTCATGTAACTCGTTTCTTTGCTAATATTATGGCTTGTGATTCTTCTGTATGGCCTTCGCTGGCGTAACGGGACTCTAGAATTTTTGTTGACTTTTGCCGGATTTGTATAGTTTAGGCAGAAGATTATTGTATCGATTGAAATAAAGTATAGCCATAACTAAATTGTTTTAAGTTCACTAGATTCCCTCTTTTTTGCATAATTGGACACTTTTCCGCAACAAAACTTCAGTTTTCTTTAGAATGATGGATGATGAATGAAATGAAAACCAAAGAGCTATTTAGGAAACGACCTAGAGCCCTAGAATAATACTATGTGCACCATAATTACAGGGAGCATAAAGAGTCATTTCGTGATGGACAGGGCAGTGCATTCAGGTTACAACAGCAAAAAACAGAAGCAACATGTGGTTTTGCTTTTTATAAAGTAAAAAATGAAATCGCTGTTTTTTTACAAAAATATAAGAAAACATAATTTGCTTTTTAGCTTGGGTTTCAAAAGTACAAAAGCTGAAAGTTGTTTTTACTTCCCGTTTTTTGCATTGTTAGGGAATCACATACAAGCAAAAGAATGTCTATCTGGCTTCCTTTTCAATAATGACAAATTGTCACCGGTTCTTAATTTTTGTGTGGGATAAATGAATCTACTATGTAGCACAGAATTAGCGAAGAAAAATATAATCATGTCATAAAAATTCAGATCATGGTTTACACATTTAGGTATCTACAGATTAAAATCAGTTTTGAGCAAATTTGTATTTAGTTAGCCCAGGGATGGGGATAACCAAAGAGCCGGACCAAATGTAATGAAGCCAAAAACTTGAAACAGTTGTCAAACAAGCCACTTTCATAAAATATACGTCTTCGTTTTCTTTTACAATCAAACAGGCACAATTTCTTCATTGCATCATGTCCGAATAAAATGTTACACATTTTTATCATGATATCATTTAAAATTTGCTGGCAATAATAATAATTGAAGATGGTTTACTTTGTGTGCGATTGAATGTTTTGATGCGCCTTTGTTTATCAAACTTGGTTGGCTGCAAGGGAAGCCATCCTGAATTTTAAATTATTCAATTCACATTTAAGAAAGTTCACAAAAAGCACATTTTAATCAAATTAAACTGTGCTAACTGTCAAGTTAACAACAAGAAAATTAATTTATCATCGCTAACACCGATCTCCTTTAAAATGAGCCACGCCGAGTGTGATTATAAATCTATGTTGTTATTGTTAATTTCTCGTTTTACTCATGATGAATTGGTCAGCAAATTGAAACTTGCTTTAAATCCACAGCTCAAAAGGCTTCTCACGTCTCATCAAGAGAAATTTGATATAAAGACGTGCTATAGTTTGAAAAATATGTTGGGTAATGGTAGCCGATAATTATTATGTGCCAGGGTTTATACGATAATGTGAGAAAAAATTGCTTTAAGCTGTGAAATTTTCAAGAAAATTAATATAAGTTAATGAAAGCAGGTAACACAATGTGTGGTCACACAAACCATTTTCCCTGCAGAATTTTAAATCCTGTTTTTTGGAGAGATTGAAATCGATACTGAAAAGTCTTTTGGTTCGTCACGAGTGAGTTTTGCAACCAGAAAATTTCCCTTTGTTATTGGATATCTCTTCTCCAAGTTATAATTCATTTCATTAAAAAGAGGTCAGCGGTCAGTCAAACTGCCACTGCACAAAAGTTGCATTAAAATAACAAGACAATTAATGTTCGAAGGGCGCGTCAAAGCAATAAGCAACGTTTATGTAAACATAACTTTTAAAATATAGACATATAGCCTTTAAACGCTTAAAACTTTCTTCGACAAAAGCCGTTATCTATTCTTGACCATGAACCTCACGTCTCGTCGTCATTTTCACACGTATGAAAAGCGCTTTGTGCATGCTAAATCACGATTAGCAAAAGTCAAATTCTTTGCGCTTTGCATACTTCATCAAAACCACATCCTGGTTTTTCCTTTTTTACTTTTATTTCTTACCCAAAACTCTTTATATACAAAATGCATCGGCATTTGTCTGTTTTATTTTAAAAATTTACAACTTCATTGAGGATTACTTATATTTATGTTGTTTTAAAAATCTTTTCATGTAAAAAGTGAATTTATAGCTTTGAAGGCAATTCTCAGGATATGTACAGCGTTGTGTTTTGTTAACATGAAAGATAAGAAGTTGTTAGCACGTTGTTAACCCGGACATTCAAGTTTTACTGTTGTAAAAATGAATTGAAATTAGTTACAATAAGAAAATTACACTGACAAAATTGCATGTAAAATCTTAGGTCTGGCCTTCATTTCAATTGCAGGAATTATTTGTAAGTTGGCAAAGCTGCAAAAGCTTAATCGGTGAATTAATTGTGATCCACTCTCAAAAGTACTCAAAAGCTTAATCACATCTAGCCATACAAGCTACAGACATGACGCTAATTTAAAACCAAAGAAGAGAAAACTAATGATTACTCTTTCAAACCACTCTTAAAATACCATCAACAAATCCCTATTTACCAAAATTTCATTTTTGATGGTCTTGTTAACATCTCAATCAAGCATTAGTAGGGTAAAGATGAAACAAAAATGATATTTTTAAAGCTAAGCCATCAATTAACCGATGGAGAAAGTCCCCTTTTCATACTGCAAACCTTTCATCTCTCCAAACATTCATCCCACCCAAACTGTATCGCCTGAGAGGAAATTGACGTCTTAATTTTCACAAATTATCAGTATAGTATTTGATATCTTATCTGCGATGAAAGATTGATTAGCAAAAAACAGTAAGCGTAGTTGCAGTTTTGGTCCATCCACATTTTACATATAAAACCGAGCCAGATCTCCTGCATTCTACATCTTTAACAAAATAAAAAGAAATAATATTGGCACTAACATCATTTCTACATAGAATCAGTCAAAGAATGCTTTAAATGGTCATCATTACTTATTGATCCACTTTGACAAATACTTTTATTCTTCTGTCTAAAAAATGAAGCCAGTTGCGTTTTAGAATTGCACTGCAACGATATTAGGTAACTTTTTAGAAGAACAGTCATAATCTTGTATTATGTCCTTTTTGAAGGATTCTATAAAGATGAAAGATCATATTTGACTTAAGGAGTCCTTCAGGTTAAAACGTCTGGCTTTGAGTATGCTAAATCTAGCGATAGCTCATCATCCTCGGTTTCATTCATTTCTATCATCCCATCATCACCACCACCACACCACGAAATGACCAAGAAGGGGTGTAGAACCAGTTTTTGATTTTGAGTGACTGGCTATATGTGATTCACACAGCAAATTTTTTTGTTAGTTGACTAGAGTTGTTTCACATCTTTGTTGATTGTGATCAAGTTTTTGGTACACTGTTCAATTGCAAAATTATCGGGTGTAACCCTTGCACCAACTATGCCATCATGGCATGCATGTTTTAAATCCGCATATCTTTGAACCCAACAACAAAGTCACGAACCAAACGTTTTTTATGCAGTACATTACAAATCTGCCCTGATGTCCTCCTTTTCCTGATTTTTTCTCTCTTGATTTTCAAAATGAAATGTATTTTTTCTAGGTTTTTACCAAATAATTATTATAAATTGCACGTACGAGATTCATACACTCATCCATTTTCATTTCTTGACCAAGAATACTTGTAAAGTTGTAAGCTTTGATGATAATTACCGCACCGGCATATTATTTGGCAAACTACTCTTCATTTTTTTCATGCTACTACTTGTTTGATCATGACGCTAACAGGTCGTGATCTACTTTGTGAAAGCCTTCAGGCTTTTTTTTGTCGGTTTTGCCTGGTTCTGGTTTACATTTCAGTTTTTTTATGAATGAAAATGAAACCGAAGAAGTTGGACAAAATGAATGGATGCTAAATGCTAACGGGAATCTTTTTTCATTTTCTACAGGAGTCATTGCTCATATCCCTTCCAGTAGGATTACTAGTTGTGGTCATACTCTTAT
Organism: Orchesellides sinensis; assembly: GCA_027744375.1. Taxonomy (NCBI): domain Eukaryota; kingdom Metazoa; phylum Arthropoda; class Collembola; order Entomobryomorpha; family Orchesellidae; genus Orchesellides; species Orchesellides sinensis. Next base: position 3,402 of record JAHZNG010005237.1, on the reverse strand, counting down.
CTAATAATGGCTTATCACATAGTCAGTGGATATCTTATCGACGTGCTGGACGTCATTCCAATTTATGGCATCCTAACGCCCCCGCTTCAAGGCAGCTTCGCCACAGTACTAGAAGTAACCTTGGAGGCCCATGGTCTTCCTCATCTTCGTCGGATACTAGACATAAGCAGTTGGATCATAGATCAGTGAGCCACAGTAATTACTACACTATTCATGGAGCTAAAGACTCCAGTAGTAGTTCAAACAATGGAGCTTATCATCACCAACAGCAGCAGCAACAACAGCAATCTGCTAGGTATTCCAGTGCAGACTACGGAAGGAGTACAGGGTCTGGTTCTTCTGGAAGCTCTAGTAAAACTGTGAGAATCAGTGAAATTCCTTCTAGGTCATCGTCATCATCTAGTCCAACAGCGTCTTCTTTCCAGCAACGTAGTCTAAATCATAATAGCCTCCATCAGCAGCAGCAAAAAGGACAGATTCCATCAAATGTGCTTAATCATCGCCATCTCCCAATGAATGGACAACCTAAGAATAAACTCAATTGGCAACAAGGTGGCTCCAGCAAGAACAATGGAGGTGGGGCTAGAGTACAAGACTCAACTCGTAGACCGGTTTCCCAACAAGCTGGACATTTACTGGACTCTTGGCCAAATTCAAATACGCATCACCATCTTGCTCCAGTTAATCCATCAGTTGCTTCCTCAAAACAGCAAAAGCCGTCGTCTTCAAATTTAAAACCGATGGAACAATGGGGTGGTAACGTGCTGGTGTCTAATAAACCTATTGAAATTAAACCCCCAAAACAATTCAAGTCCTTGTCTTCCAATTCAAAACAGCAGAACCATCCTGACAATAAGCAAGCAAGCGACAGACAGTTGATTCTACCGGGTGGATTTGTTGGAAAGGATAAGGGTGTAGCTGTAGCAAAGACAATCAATACTTTGACTAAGTTGTCCCCAAAAAAGCCCATTTTCGTTTTTATGAGAAAGGAAGGGATCATGGCTGTGAAGGCTGGTGCAGATGCTGGAGATGTTATTAAAAAGTTGGCTGGCACCAGTAAACTCCCATTCTATAATGGTACAAATGCCTTGCCATCGCATAATATGCCGACTGTTTTCCTAGCACCTGAAGATATGACTCCACCTACGGGATTTGGCAAGATTCCTATTCCAAACTTGAAGCCGAAAGATTCAACGCCAAAAGCAACCTACTCAAAAATTTTGATGCCTGGTGGGACGCACATGAAAGGAACATTGATGACCACAAGTACAACTACAACCACGACTACCCCGATACCTATACCCACTGTAGGAGATCCGCTTATTTTTAGCCCGTCGCCAACATTAGCGGGCGGTCTTGCTGGGCTTGGAGGATTTCCGGGATTTGGCCTTCAAAATAACAACAGCATAAACAATCTGAGCTTGGAACAAAAGATTCATTTACTTCAACTATTGAGAAGTCAGCCAAATCATCCATTGGCTGATCAGGCAGCGTTAGCTATTCTTTCGGCTTCACAAGGGCCTTCACCATCTCCTTCTATGGCTTTACCTACTATTGCAGCTTCACCCTTCCCTACTCCATTAGTGCAACAAGGGCCTAGCCTTGCCATTCCATCTCCCCTACCTTCAGCTGGAGGACCACCTCACGAATGGAATCCAAATTTGTTTCAAGGGGTGTTGCCGGCTGGATCTGTGATTGAAAGTGTGAATGGGCAACCAAATAATCTTTTCCCATCGCCGACACCGCAACAACAGCCACAACCGTCTACTATTTCTAGCTCAACCCTAGCTCCATTCCTTCTATCTACTGTGAGTCCAAGTCCTTCTGGTGCCCCAGGACAAGCCGGTGGGGAAGCAGATATTCATAAGTTGATTGGCACAATTGTGGAGAGTGCCGTTTCCAACACTGTTTCAACTATGCTTCAACACCAAAGACTTCAGCAGCAACAACAACAGCAACAGATTGTTGGCGTAGGGCCACCATTGCATGCTTCTAACTTAGCTGGGGGACCTCCTCATCCATCTGCCCGACCACTCCCACCTCATCCGTTTGCACGAGGACCTCCTCCACCGCATTTTCAACAAGGACCCCGTCCTCAAGGGCCACCGCCTCCAAGGTTTGGATTTCAGCAGAGACCTCCGTTCCCACCTTCACCGGGTCCTGGAAGATTCCCACCTCATCATCCACCCCCACATCCTTCAACTGGTCCTCAATTTCAACCCCAAAATCCTTCTCAGTTTCCACCGCAGAACCCATCTCAATTCCCACCCCAAAATCCATCGGCCTCACCACCTCAAAATCCAAGCGGGGCTCCTCCACATATACAACAACAACAACAGCCGCAGCAACAACAACAACAGCCGCAGCAACAACAACAACAGCAGCAGCAACAACAACTACAACAGCAGCAGCAGCAACAACTACAACAACAGCAGCAGCAGCAACAACAACAATTGCAACAACAAGCTTCACAAAACACACCCTTCCAGCAACCGCCACCTCAGCAAGGCCAATACCAGCATGCAATTGTCCCTCAGTTCCAATTACCTCCAGGCTACCCCACAGTTTCCACCCCACGAATTGATGTGTCTCCTGTATCCAGCACACCCTCATCAAATCCGTCATCCCCTCAACCACCATTTGGATTCAATCCAAGTTCTACAGCCGGCCCACCTCTGCAATTTCCTCAACAGATGCCACCTCACGGACAACGACAGCAAAATGGAAAGCCGCCGCAAATGCGTTTCATTGAACGACCATTCCCTCCGGGCAAAGGAAGAAATCCACTTAAAAATGCTCTCCAATTTTTCGGTATTTCTACTCCTCGTCCAGATCCTGCAAACAAGTCGCCCAGTCCAACACCATTTATGAGCTCTACACCCTATCCACGACCACCTTTACCGTCTCCTAGCCCAACTCCATTTAGACCAGGTCCGCAAGGACATTTCCCTTCATCCACACCAGGGCCTTTTAGATTTCCACCTTCACCATCACCATATCCACCTCAACAGGGACCTAATCCTTTCCAACAACAACATCAATTACAAAACCAGCAAAATCAGCAGCAGCCACAACAGCAAAATCAGCAGCAGCAACAACAGCAAAATCAGCAGCAGCAACAACAACAATCGCAACAGCAAAATGTTGTTCATATCGGACTAAACAACGATAACGGAAATAAGCAGCAACAAAAGAAACCCACGCTTGTCATCCAGACTCCAGTTCAAGGTGCAAATGGGCCAACTGGAAAGAAGAACACTTACGTTATTACAGGAGGTGGAGATGGAGAGATGCCTGAACTTGGAAAAATCATGAAAGTCCTCAATGAGCTTAATGTTGAATCAGAAAATACTGTACCTCAGCAACAGCAACCACCTCAACCTTCCCAACGTCCTCAAACTT
>JAHZNG010005236.1:0-10817 GCA_027744375.1 Orchesellides sinensis | reverse complement strand
TCTTGCTTGGGAGATATAAGATGAATAAAAGTGAAAAGCTCTTGTGCAGGCGTCTTTGATGAAACTATACATGTTTCATTCAGTATCAGGTGAGAAGACTAAGGGGTAGCTTCCGGTTGTGTCACTTAAATAGGTATAGTTATGTAAAAGTTGCTTCGATAGCTTTTTTTATTGAGGACAGTTTATTCAATTATTAATTGAAGACCAGTCGTCAGTGCATTTAAATGTATTGTTTGCCATATCCATTTGCCATATCATTCACTGACAAAGTTACATATGTATGTAAGACGGACCAAGGTATCTGTACTGAAAGTGTGATATGTGATTATCCAATTTGTTACTTCCACATTGTGAGTGCGTGGGTGCCAAAGGAAGGATAAATCTACCACTTTTTTTCTTGTACGGGGGTAGCAAGGCAAATTATCTCATTACTTTTGTAAATATATGGTTTAAGGTTTCAATTAATTCTTTATGTGAAGTGAACTTCACGTGTCCCATATTGATTCTTTGCGATCTTGAATTGAAAGTTAATCGTTTCTAGTTAAAAATAAAGTAAAATGTTGCTCATTTTATGCTTCATCTCCCATCAAAGGATAAGCTAAAATGCATCACACTCTTGTTTGTCATATCATTAAGGTAAGAAAGGTAACCGAAAGCAAAAAGATTATTTCTATATACTTCCTTTCATTTTTTACTTGGTCAGATCATCATGAATCTGCTGGCAGATTTTTGTTATCATCACCTGTCTGTCAGTTTCCTGTGCGTTGGCTGTAGACGAAGCAATTATTAAGGGGATGTGCTATTTGTTAAATGGATTGCAACATAAATATTGCTATGTATAAATACGGAATTATACGATGATTTGCCTTCAGGTTCACATCAATGGATTATGAGTGGGCAATTAGATAGGTGATGATGTCAGTGCGAATAACGAACAGCCCTGTACGGTACAAAATGCAAAGCAGATTGTCAATTCTCTATTTAAAGCATTTCAAAACTCTGNTCAGTGCGAATAACGAACAGCCCTGTACGGTACAAAATGCAAAGCAGATTGTCAATTCTCTATTTAAAGCATTTCAAAACTCTGGTCAACGACAGGTTGTACCTTCAATTGTCATTTTATACTGAAAATAGGAGCGAGCCCTGTAGGTACTATTGATAAACATATACAATACATATTCTGTATATCTGTTTTAGCAACTAATCTGTAATGTGATGCAATGGGTGTGCTAATATATTATTGTGGCTTTTGCCGTGGTGGTGGTTGCATTGTAGCAATGCGGCGAATACTAAATAGCACCTGTCACCTTACTTTGCAAATGCACATCTACGCAAATTAAGACAAATAACTGTAGTTTGCACTCCTCTGCAATGACTACAAATTGCTGCACTCTGCACTGCACCAAAAAATTGTAATTTGTCTTATATGGTCATTCGATTAGATGACTGTCAAGCTGGCGAGTGATAAATGGAACAAATCAAGCATTAGCTTCACTGATTATGACAAAATGAGAGGGCTCATGCTGCTTGCATTTTAACAGTCAGATCACAGTTTGGCCATCTGAAAATATGTTTTAAGTATTCATGTTCATATGTAGATTTGATGTCTCTACAACATATTATTCATATGCTATGCTATAATATTGTTGTGTTGAAATAAATGTGTAAGGCAGAATTAAATCACTTTTTAAAGTGATCCTTGAAAAGTTATACATGTAACAGTTAAATGCAAAGTGCGCCGAGGAACTTCGAGTGGGCTCCTGAAAATAGATGATTTAATGACTACTCCGCGTCTAGTTCACTTTTCAGAGTAATCAAAATCAGACTAGACTCCTACTTTTTTATGATTATTATTCATATTCGGTTGCGTATGTTTTTGTTCATCTTGAATTGTCGTCTTCCCTATAATCATTTGTAGTTTAGTAGCAAAGCAATATTTAACAAAAGCTCAGATACTTTCACTTTCATCATTGCATTTTTGCATGTGTAACGTAACATTGAACAAAAGGGGTAGACAAGCGTCTTGTTTTTGAATAACCGTGTAATGTATTGTTGCTACTGTGTAGCGAAAGATGTGGTATTTTAAGTAGTAGGTAGTGAAAATTAATAGTTATACTGGGTTGAGGGGAAGAACAGCTTTTTTAGATTTCGCTCAAGTACTTGGAATAAATGCCGATTAATTGCGTTCAGCTGAAGAATAAAAATAAAAAACAGATCATGAAAAGGAAAAAGTGCATGTATTTCTTTAGAAATTTTTAATCTCACTCTTAGCGCATTTATCTGAAATTCATTAAAAAGGGATTTTTCTTCTTCAATGCTCAAGTTTCTTTATGTATGAAAAAAGGAAATGACTTTGGGAGGTCAAATAGTCGTGAGGAGAGCTGTCAACAAGGAGCGTTTTCAAAAAAGGTTGCTTCTTTAAAGGAGCATATATATGCACGTCTTCTCTCTTTATCTCCAATTGAGTTTGACTTTTGATGACTGAGATTGGTTTAGTGTATTATCATTTTTGTTGAGAGAAAGAAAATATTTTGTGTTTTGATTTGACTCGCTGTTTTTTTCAACAGCAGTTGTTTTGACGTGACTGTCAGCAAATCTGTATATTATATGTTGAAAAAATGTGCATGTTTGACTTAAGGTACATGGAATTATGAGCACGTGCACACGAGTGGTTCAAAAACTGCAAGCCAATAAGTCTGATAGCTTGAAGAAGCTACTGACAGAGTGTTAAAGATTACTTTTGGGTTTTCTTGAGATTCCCTGTGTTACACAAAATTCGCAAGAGAATTGACAGTTCGACAGGTTCTCGAAGGTGAAGGTGAAACTTGAATTTGGACTTTAGTAGAATTCCACTGACGATACAAACACCCTTGTTATGAATATTATGATTGTTAAAGGTGTACCAATGTTTTTTCACTTTTTAAGAAAATCTCTTTGTACATAAATTTGCTAAGCATTTATTCAATTTCCTGTTTTGCCATAATATGCATGTTGTGATTGTAAAATTAATTATGTTTTGTTTTCATAATTTCAGAGTCTCTCAGAAGTCGTGGCAGACGGGTTAGTTCGGGTGACATGACGGAAACCGCTTGTGTAAATAACAACAACTTCATTCGTGATCACTCCAATAACACTACCAATAGTCCTCCAGCTACCTCCAAAACTCTTAGTAATACCAAGACGCACATGAAAACGCTCAGTTCCAGTCCTCCACAACACCAAATGGAGCAACCAACTCAGCCTCAGAGACGGTTGATCAAGGCAGATTTAGATGTTCTGTATAGTCTAGATACCAGGGTAAGTCTCATATCCATATGCCTTTATGTACCCAATCCCAATACGCTCTATGAATGTCTTGTGATAGGGAAATAAGCTCAAGCTGTGCAATTTTGCAAGGAATTTATCAGTAATTAATAGTCCAGCTGGAAGGAAATGAAGTGAACAATATGTCATAATAATATCAAGAGCAAACCAATGTCATATAATACCTACATACACGAGCGGACTCATTTTAGTGCTAAAACATGAATTTACCATTAACCATTATAACCTCCAACTATCTCTAAAATGGGATCAAGCGACGCGTGGGAATCCTCGGGGAATTAATAGAGTTAACTTATCTTATTTAAAAAATTAGATATTTAACACGCAGCAGAAGTTATACCCTGTTTTCATACTCGTAAACACGTACATAACATGCAACAATAACAATTTACGTAAAAGACTCATTTGAACTAACTCTGGTAATTTCTGGAATTTTCATGGTCACCTTCATAATAGATTTACTGGATATACGGAGAAAGAGTCATGTACTCATGCAAAGTATGGGAAAATCTGGAAGTGAATAAGTACTTTATTATCCCACAGCGTTGCGCCGTAAGATCCCATCACTCACATTTCACAGCTAGTCGCAATATTTTTATGCTGTGAGCATACAGATAAGCGTGGTGTCTTTTTCTTACGTGAATCATGAAAGAGCAATTATCCACATTTTATGAGCTTCACGTATGTATGATGATAATAATGTCATGCTGCTCATCTTCATGACATGACGCGAAGTCTTCTTCAGACAGTTTATGGAGATAACTGCTAAAAAGGCTCTAAATAGATGGATAGATAATAGGGATTCACCATTTGTTGCTGCTGCATAAGCTTTTAAGACGAGTTTCATTTTCTCTTTCCTTCCCAGCAGTAATTCCATCCTAATAAAGACAGCTTTACGGAATTTTCCCAACTGTGTATAATTTGTTGTTTTATTCGTGGCCTTATTGTTTGATTCTCATCATCCTCCATCATAACCTTTTCACATTATATTTATCTGTGTCTAGAAGCGGTTAGCATCTAGCAAACAGAACAGAATTATATCCTCCTGTGTCCGTCTCAACTTTCGTTTGTGCACATTTTTAGTCTTTGCTAGCCTTGTATTCACGTTTGGGTTTAAGTGTAGATTTTATGATCCCTTCATGACATGTTGATGATGCCCAGCCAGCAGAAGAAGTGAAAATAATGCAATGTTGCATCCCTCTGTCTGCATGCATACAGTAAATAAAGTATTTTTTGCCTTAGCCCTGTCTTAAAAAATGGAGCTCGTTAAAAAAGTAAACAGCGATGAGAAGACAGCGGTATACATTGAGCAGAGTAGGAATACTAAGTATATCCGTAAGAGAAGAAACAAGTAATAAAAATTGCTCTACAAGAAACCTCTTCAATCTTCATCGGACACCACACACATAAAAGAAGCACTCCTCTCTCTCCAACTAACAAATTTTATTAGCACAAGAGGGGAGATCCTTGGGGCCGTTTTAAAAGCTGATGATGTGCGTACATGCAAGTCAAGTGCTAACTTAAATGCATTTTCTTAAGCCATTCATCATCTTCCATTTTCTCTCGTTTCAGAATTGCTCATGGCTCTCATGATATAATGCAAGTGTTGCACAAATATTGAATGCAATGCAGTAGGATACATATAGAAGATGAGATGCATTCCATCTTCATGTACTCATTTGATCATCAGCATCATCATCGTCAGTTTGATTAAACACATACAGCAACATTTCAAAAGCACTTTTGCTATTGTTGCACTACTTGATATAACAGAGTATATTTTGTTTTTTTACGAAGGAATGAAAGAACATAATTCAAAAAAGTTAGTTATGTGATGGTGCACTTGAGTGGAAAAAAATTTAAGGAGCAGCAGAAGCATCTATCAGTAGCGTCTGTCCGGCGCACTGTTGCTGGCTTCATACATCATCTTCATCAAGTAAAAAGAACAAAAATCGTTGAGCATGATTAGAACGAGTTTTAAAAACATTCCTTTTTTAAAGTTTCTCTTTGAAAACTAAAATTTTTCTCTGCAATGAGGGAATAGTTGCAATATGTAATCTTCTTGTATCATTTTTTCCCCAAAACTGATTCAGTTGAAGGGGAATTCTATTACGTATACGCATGCCTGCATGGCGTTTTGCTACTGTGTACATTATGATAGGATCGTTAAAATTTTTTGTACATTGGTTTCGGAAAAGATTCAAACAAAATCCATGTTTTCAATTTTGACAATAATGCGCGTGAACATTTTTTTAGGTCCGAAAATTGGGAAATATTGGATCTGTACATTTTTTGTGATTGGTAAAAGTCTCTCTCTTCCTGAAAAATAAATGACTTCACGGTCAAGTTTTCAAGATTATCCCATATTTCTTCGCGATTGTTAGTAAGTACTGAATGTATATTGCACATTGTTTGGTTTTAATGTTTACTAAAAAGAAAGGAATTTACGTTTAATATGAGAGATATTTGAATGCTTTGCTACCAAGAGAGAGGAGGCTTAGTAGATGAGTGAAAAATGAAAGGGTTATTATAAAGGTGAAGTTGCGTATTAACAATGAAATGAGATTTTTAGTAAAAAAAACAGACAAAAAGTTGATGGGCCTGGCTGATCATCTTGAAAAATAATCTTATTGTTCATTCATGCACAATACTAGACTATGCATAATGCGTGGATCACGTAAAAATCTCTGGTGTCCTTCCTGTCTGCTAGTATTGCTCACGCATGTAATAATGCATGTAAGGTACACATGTATGTATGTGGCTGATCATCACTTCTGAGAAATGAATTTTAAAATGCATCATTTTTTACTATGTAGGTATGCATAATTCTTGAAGATAAGAGGAGGAAGAAGTATAAATGTGAGATGATTTTCATATCGTGCAAACCCGTACAAGTAAAGTAGATGATCTTCAAGCGTGGTTTTATTATTTGTGTGAAGATGAGCTTTATAATTCAAAACTTTTACTTTCCATGTGCCCTTACCTTACTACCTGTGCACAGAGAACATACCTAAGTAGTAAAAAACTTTGGTAGAGATTTTTAACTGCAAGTGAAGTGCAAGTCATACATTATTATTATTTATGTATTATCTTTCAAACTTTCAAGGTCTCTATGTGAGTAGGTATGTGTTCAAGAAGATGTAAATGCTCGTGTTCTTATTTTTTACTGTGCCATCATGCTACGCTTCTGATAAGGGAGTTATAAGGTTATAGTGTAATAATCACATAGAGCAGAAAATGAAATGAGGTGAGCATGAACAATGCAATTCAATGTTAAGTAATGCGTTTTCATACACTATGTAAAGATGATGGTAAAACATTTTCTTTTTTATATTATGATTGCATGAAACGATGGACTGGAAGTCGTGAAGAAGACTCTTCTTCTTCGGCATAAGAGATACGAGAGATAGCTAATCACAAAGAAAAAATTTGGCTGGCTTAAAAAGAAAATATGAGGTATGGAGTAGGCCTGACTTGATTGAGTGGATGTGATAGTGGTTCATTTGTGAGTAAATAAACATAACATAGGTGCATGGGTTAGCTATGGAGAAAAAATCTATTATGTAGTATTTTGCAAGTTGACTTATGGACATATGTATCACGTACAAAGTTATGTACATAGCTATGGGGTATGTATGGATATCCTTATTAATGTTTGGCTTTATTAAGGCCAATAAATAAAGGGTAATAAATACCTTTACGCATTCTGTGTAACGATATACACGGTGCATCATGAATCATCATCAGCAGTAGTGGCTAAATAACAAACCAGCATTTTTCTTCCTGTACGTGGCATGCAGGTATGCCATGTGTATAGCTTTTTACTATGAGATTACTTTTTAGTAGAATAGATTCTTCTTTGAGATGAAATCTAGTAATGTAAGCATGTTAAGCTTACTTACCCGCTTACCTTGTGCGGATATAAGGTCTTCCACCCATTTGGGTAGATTGCATCTGATTCGTCTTGACGTAATGATGACATGATGAAGATGATGAGCTACAAAAGACCTTTCCTCTTCGTTTCAGAACTGTAGAAGAGAGAGAGAAGCTTATTTGATGGTGATGATGCTGATTTGATGATACATACATGCTCTTTTTGGTAGAAAGCAAAAGCAAATCATCATCTTACTCGTCTCATCTCCGATTGGAACATAAACAACGATTTTGTTTTTAGGCTACCATGTTCGTTTTCATTTCATCTCAGTTCAGTAATAAAAAACAAAAATGCAATCAATATCTACTGTTTATTGTACATTCATTCAAATAAGGTTAGGCATGTTGTGACATATGCATAAGGGTTCACTTTCAGTTATCATATCGGCTTTTTATGTAATGTACACAGAGAGTAATGTTATGTCATGTATGCAAATTCTTGGTCGATTACAATTTACAGTAGAAGATGACTTTCAAGTATGCTTACCAAATACCATTACCAATTGCTATTTATTATTTCAAACTCACAATAACGCACTGTACAAAATGCTACTACATGATGCGTTTTTATGTCTCTACGGATGACTGGCTAAAGGTAACAGGTATGTGTAGGTAAATCTTCTTTCTAGTACAGAAATTGTAAAGGACATAACATGACAATTGCATTTTCAAGCGATATAATATGATATAACAGAACTTTCGCTGTCTACTATGCAGCGATGGCGTCGGCTATTCTACTATTTGACTCTAGCAATTTGCAAACGTGTAGCCAGTAAGATTATTGAGAAATGGTGACAAATTGCTTTTTTCTGATTTGATTGCATATTTCATTTATTGGATTCTAATGGGTCATGTGTATTCTCTGAGGTATTACACTACCATCCTAATATAAAATGAGAATGTAATCAAAATCGTGTGTTTTGAATGAGTCTTACTGTATAAGCACCTTCAATTTCCATCTCTATCGCTTCTATTCTAGGATTTACCGAAGGTGGTGAGCTTAGATGTAATATGTATATTTAGGTCGAAACAATACAAAGTTTAGCGTATGTATATTGTGGACACAGAAATATCTCTACGGAGCAATTTGTTTTTGTTCGCTTTTGTTTTGTTAGACAAGGAGGTTTATATTGGAGAGAATTGTTTTGATGGTCGTAGTGTTGTGATGTCAAAGCTTATAAAAAGCTAAGGGCTAAAATAAACTTTCAATTTCAATCACATCACATCACGAGACCTCGTTCCATCTTCGTTCGGTGGACAAAGACGGATGACGATTAATAGATAGATATGTCCGATAGTATTGTCATCTTTTTTTGAAACTCAATTGAATTGCACTGAATGAGAGCATTCGATCAATGATGCAAGACAGCGTGAGCGCGTGTTATGTTAGAAATATGTGTACATAAATATACGCATTCTTGTTCAAATCAGAAACGAAGTACTGCATTATACTTTTATAAACTGTATAATGAAATACTGAATAGTAGTGGTTTCGGTTTAGAGAAATTGTAAAGTCCTCTGGGTTAGATTAGACTCTTCTGATCTGTATTACATATACCTGATCCGCTACAACTTGTAAAATGATAATGATAAAGCAAAAGCTCGAAATGCAATATTTAAAAAATATAGAATGTGGATGAGCTTGTTGGTTTTTGATATCAAACCTAATGCCCGACCGACCGAATGAAAGCAGACCTGCAAAAGTTGCATAATAATCGAATCATAATAAACTATTAACTACCTTGAAAATCATGTTCTGTAACTTCTCTTCTACATACACGGTTTTTTAAGCTAGGTAAAAAAACTACATCTAGATATCATCATAATAATTATGACGATCTGCCACAGGCATGTTCTTTTTGTTTATGCATGTACCTCTTGTGTTTTGTTGTGGTGTATGTATCTCCCTGGCCCAGAGGTAAAACAGTTTTAAATGCAGTATTAGAAATCCTCATGATTATCATACATTCGGCAAAAAACAGGGATACATAAATGGTTATATAACACAAACAACAACAAACTCGAACTTCACGGCAGGTTGTTCAGCACCTTCATTGTGCATGTGTGTCTGTTCTCAAGCAATTATCTCCATTAATTTGGCCCATCGCTCAATGAATGAGCATCACTAAGAACAGTCAGCGAAATTATCTAATCATAATCATTTACCGTATACATGTATAATATAATGTAATCCAAGGCACATAACTTAAGTGTGGCTTTGTTTTAGCTGCATTTTAAAAAATCAGTTAATACTACTTCGGCATTTTATTACTTGTATTGGCACATAGGAAGTTTTGCCATAATAAATTACGCATTTGCATGCGTCCTAATTCTTCACGTTTAGTCGTAAAGTTCAGGACTTAAGATATGCGTATGCCTTTCAAAAGATTTGGAGAAGAGATCCACGCGTATTACTCCCAAGATAAGAGTTAGCTACTAGCTATGTTATATCGGAGAAACGAAGATTAGTATTTAAGATATAAAAATGTTGTTACATAACAAGTTCGCCTTTGTAATCAAACTTAATGTCTTTTGGTTATTCGAAAGAGTTTTGATATTTTCCTATGAACTGCAGTCTGCAGTTTTGATTAGACAAGGAAGCAAATTAAAGCTTTTACATCGTGGGATAAACATTTAAAAGCTATGCGTGCCAATATTATTTGGTATTATTACAAACAATAAATAAAAGTATGTATACAACTGATCAAGAGGTATCCATCAAGGCGCATGTTTACATCACCGATGAGCTTGGCTTGTAGATTACAAGAATAGGTGTGTCATTTTTACAATTCTGCAATCCAAAGGTATCCTACATCTTAGGCCAGGCCAGGTGAAGGTGACAGACAGTTAGGTTGAAGATGATATTATGTCGGTCGTGGGTTTCCTGTAAAGAATTATTGCCAACGCACTGACTAGGAGATGTTTCAATCTCTGTAATCTCCCTGTCATGTACCTATGATGATGAGCAGGTGCTCTCGCTCTTGATACTATTTAAGGACTTGGCTGAAGAGAAGACTCATTTTGATTGCTATTGCAAACCCATCCCATAAGAAAAAGCAGTTCATGCCCAATGTCCATAATAATCTGATTGGTTTTTTATTTAATGCTTGTACACTGTGTTTACATGTTTTTGACTTCTTGTTAGCTGAAAGCTAAATACAAATACAAACCTAGCAATTTTCTTTAAAAATTTTTGATGAAATCTGTGGGAAGCATTTTGTGTACATGAGGTAATGAAATGAACATGTTTTTTTAGCAAAATGTCAAACTTGGAAAAAATATTGATCATCAGTCATTTACTTTTATGGATTTTACGACGCTTTCGTGAAGCCGTATGAATTTGTTTGCAGGCGAAATTTTTTGTTTGTTACGAGGATGCATTTGGCATTTTTATAAGATGGGAAAATCTGTAGTCGCGTTTTCTATGTATATGATGTAAGGTTGCCAAATGTGTGGGTGTTAGGGAAAGGTTGTTTCTGGCAGTTCTTTTCAATCTGTCTATGCTATATGTGTTTATTTTAAACGTAAAAATCTAAAAGGATTGCAGATGATTATATTTT
>JAHZNG010005235.1:0-13422 GCA_027744375.1 Orchesellides sinensis | reverse complement strand
AAAGTTATTACGGTATTTTGTATTCCAGATCGCTTACTAGTTACTACAATTTGCCTTTTTTATAACCATCTTTTATTCCAACGCTAAAAGATAGAAATGATGTGTCAAAGCAGCGATGCTTTCAACTGCAACTTTAATATCATCATATAGTGTCATGAAGGGGTTCTAACCGTGTGGTGCTTAACACAAGACATCCCAAAGCTATTTTTCTCAAAATTCTAGGGGCCCAAGGCGAACTTTTTTTATTCCAACATTCTATCAGGTATCAGCCCTAGTTGCTTCCTGTTGGTGATACTGCATATTGCTTATAAAAGTTGTGCATGCTATTGGAATTGTTATTATACACAACCTTAAAAAAGATTGAACCTCAACGTCTTAATCAAGACATCAACAGTCCCAAAGGGTGTATGTCAGATCTTAAACGCAACGGAGCCTTTTTTTCCAACGACGAAACAAACTCAAACGTCAGAAATTTTGAACCATTATGGAAGTTTCTTTTAGAAGCACTAAAATATTCGTTGTTCACTTGTGGGTGCACAATGTCAAAAGGAGGGGGAAGAGAGGGAATTTTGTCGTAATCTACACATGCATTTGAATCCCAGCTGTGACATATGTATTGTATGGACTAAAATGGGTGCAAGTAAGATGCGGTAAAATAAATAAGAAATCAATACGAGAGAAAATTTGATGGTGAAAGCTAAACTTTGAAAAAAGCTTGCTTACGCTTAACTAGTAAGCTTTCTCCATCAAATATCTTCTTCACTTCCTTGCCTATAACAGATTGATGTACTGACTCTCTGCTTTCTCCCTTTGCTCTGCCCTTTCAAGTCGTCAATTACTAAAGACAGTCACTCAGAGAAAACATGTAAAGTACATTTATCAGTAGCGTTATACTATTAACGTATTCAGAGGTGCCGTGAATAAGGGTATACACAGGGTAAATATTATTATACAAACCTACAAAATCTAAACCATTAATGAAAAACTATGAATAAAACAACAAATACAATACAATGGTACTTGTACATCTACTGACTGCCCCATTTCTGCTGTCTGAGACCTCAGAAATCTATTTTTTACTTATCGTACGTAGGCAAGTTCTCATTACTAAAAATAAAATAGCTTTCTCTTGATGCTCATGATTGTATACCTTTTTTACACTATTTCACAAAGAAAGCTTGTGACTTCAAGTTTGAATACTGTATGTACACTATGCAATAATGAAGAGAGTTTGAAAATATTTTAACTCGATTACTAAAACCTAGATTCACTTCTCTGAACTCCTTTCACCAACCAAGCCTCTGCTTAAGCAGTTGCGTATACTCCACCTTTCATTGTAAAATGTGATTTCACTTTATCTTTCAACAGAATTACTTTAGCTCCATTTATTAAAACAGGAAGATGTGTTGACTTTCTAGAAGGAAAAGTGAATGAATAGATAAAGAAAGTTACAAGCTGACAAATGCTCTTTAGAGGCTTGAGAGTTGTAAAGTGGCAAAGCGTAGAGAAAGAATAGAAAAGAAAACGTGTAGCCTCATACGAGTTTCTACTCTTTTCCTTTCAGCTCCAGCCTTCCGATTTACTCTCTGGTCTCATTTGCGAAGTGTTAAACACATGACAAATTCATAACCTTGATAAAACAATCTCCTCCCAAATTTGCTTAGCTTCCTTTCCTTCTTCAATAGCTATACAAAAATTCGTTTATCATATACTTCTCGCATATCAGCATTTGTTTCAAATATATACATTTATGAATTCATCACTTGACCTTTCTTCATGTTTGTAACTGCATATTGGAATTTGGCTTGACGGTGAAACAAATTTTATTCCCCACATTATAAGAAAAGTGCACACAATGCAAAAATTTGTTTGCATACTAAGCAGGCACTTTCCTTTCCTTTCTTCTAATAATAGATACGCAATGCACAATTCTTGATATTTGACACAATACTCTGTAAATTGCAACTGCTATTCGCATTTCCGTACGACTTTATTTAACCCCATGTTGGTTGAGAAAATTTCTCTCCGTTCTCTTTCATTTCATAATGCTGTAGGTTTAGACCTACAGTCAGCTATCGCTGATATTCCGATTTTTCATACATTAAAGGTATGCTCCTAAAGGGGAATGAAATACATACTTCTCTAGTCAAGGAGTCCGTATGAAAAGCTACGACGTAACTCTCTATGGACTGGTGACATTAAGAACCCAGATGTCAAACTGATAAGGAGGAGTAGAGAAAATCTTTTGTGGCATGCATATAAAAATGTAAATGCTTTTCCGTTTAGTCCGATGCTCACACCCGTGAGTGGTCATGCTAAGCTGCAGCGAGCTGGAATTAGAAATGTGACTTTCCTATCACTAAAGTCATGGTTCTCATAAAATGTGACCAAGAATGGGGAAAACACATTACTAGATTATTATAAGGGAGGACTGCTATCAGGATTTTTCCAACTTGGTTTTCTTTCTCTCTTCCAGCCGGAAATATACTGCATAAGATTATTTCACGGTTTTATAAGTTCTAGACCTAGACCTAAGCGTAAGACTAAGCGAAAAGCAATACCGCACATAGCAAAAGAGAAAAATGGGTTTTCTCCATACCGCAAAAATTCAACATCTACACAAAGCAAAGAAACCTTTAGTCTATGTAATTCATTCACCATGAGTTTTATAAAAGTATATATATATACGGAATACAGACAGTAAAATATTATAGGGAAGCATAATTTTATATACATGATGTATGTAGTATGTACTGCATGCAAAAACAATGGAACTTTCTCGGTTTCGTATCCAATTTTCTCTAATTTCTTCTTTCTATTCTTTCACTGGTTGCCTGTTACTAGTCCATAGTCCATAAGACTAGTTTAGTACCATCATTAAGGTATCCCCTGTTTTGACTTATGCTAGATAATGATTTGTATCTTCATATTCAATGCCAGATTAAGTGGCACGAACTTTCTTCTTTTGTACTACCTGGCTAACTGGATAGTATAAATCACCTACATAACAAGATAACGTGATAAACGCATAGAGACGTTTTCTGTTATAGAACAGTTCGTCCGCATATAGAAAATTCAAACAAGTCTTTGTCTTTCTAGCTTTGGAGTCTGGAGTATACACAAGTTACTAAGTTACTGCCAATGATAATGATATTTTTGACAGTATCTGTCTATATATCATGTCCCTAACTCATTTTCATTTTACATCGTGAGGTTATAAGGTCTAAAACTGGTACAGGAACAGGAAGGGCGTGACCGCCAATTTCAGCGCGATCTGTCTGTGAAGTAAAGCCCAATTTTGAGTGGAGTATATTAGAGAGTGACTGGCTGGCTGAAAAGCACATAAATGAAATGATACTCGTCATGCGATAACGAGACGTTAAAAGAGAATGACAGGTAACACAGGAAAGGAAGAGTATACAAATGACTGGCCAAATAGCCACGGACCCTTTTCTGAAATGCCACAAAAACCGTAGTCAACGTTTCTTAAATTTTTCATTGTGGCAGGAATACGACGCGATCTTGAGGAAAGAAAAACCGAAAGTACATAAAATAATACAAAATTCAAAGCCACATTAAACTCAACTAATGGAAGTATACATAAATGGACCGAACACCAGTAAATCACCATAAGTCAGTCCTATTTCCTTTTTATGCAGCCAGTTTACACAAAGTCGATTGCAAATACATGCATACTCCGGTCATTAAATACCATTTTTATAATGATTCTTTTGCGATCCATATGCAAGTGCTAACTAGATTAAGTACGCACAATGTGTTTGATTGATTGCTTGCACGAAGGCGAACAAAACAGACAAAAGTACGTAAAACTGTCACATTCAGTTTTTATCAATCCCAGCTCGTTGTGTAAAATGATGTGCATATTAAACTCTTTTGTTCATTGTGAAATATGCGTGCGTGAGACCTTTCATAAATTATTTCACATTTTCTGTAAACAAATATACACAATTTACCACTGCAGACCATCAGGCGTGTTCAACTTGAACGAAATTGCATATTACACAGTGGTTTTGTTTACCTGTCACGAACGAATGTAATGTGTGTAAAATTTCTCATGAAAAGCACCACAATCAACAGTGTACCAATACTGATACTATGTTTTACTTATACCTACTTAGAAAGTATTTACATTGTACAAAGTGGCAAGAATAAGTTCAATGAACAACCCAAACGAATACATTTATGTCTGTCCAGTAATGTGTATTCAATGTGACTTCTTGATTTACTGGTTTGTATAACAAAAAGTTCTCATACACATTATGTAAATCAAAGGCAAGATGGGTAGGTTGGTGGTATGTACCTAAAGATGGTATGTTGACACTGACATGAATAGTGAAAATTAAAAACCAACCCATCAAATAGTTTTTTAACATAAGTCCCCGTAAAATCACAGCCACCGCCCTATGTATTACCGTAATTTGAACGCTATAATAACAAATTAACAACCACTTTAGATTTTAATGACAGACAAGAGTGACAAAAATTATGGAAAATGCCATTACAATCCTGAAATAGCTGTATATTGCACATGTTCACTTTGGTAATCAGCTACCTCTGCGTATGCTAATTGTAGTAAACTAAACGTATCCGATTGAACACGGGATAAAGATAAATTACTACCAGCTATGTATGTATGTGTTTCGGTAAAATACAAAAATTACAGGATGCCAGGAATGTGTAATTTTCTCTCTGCTGAGGAGTTCATGGACCATACCATGACTATTTAGTTCTATTCAATTCAAATCAATTAGTCATGCCATTTGATTAAAATGTGTTAAAACTTCTGTGGAAATGAAGAAAATACCTGGCTCTCAGTAATAATAAAAGCATCTGGCATATTATACTGATGTCAATGGAATAAAGTTAAAGTTATACATGCTTTACCAAGTAAATGCGCTTATCCATTCTCAATATTTCTTTCTTTACAGCCAACACATACATATGTAAGATGAGATCATATGTGCAGTCTAGGTAGTAGACCTATACATCAGGCCCACGTCAGGAGACACAAGAAACACAAGTAAGTGTCAACTAAAGAAATAATGTATCACTTTTAATTTTCTGCTTTTCTTATCCATTTGTCCTTCATAATTCGTACTCAAAGACGCCCCCAGCAAAATTTACGAAGACAGATGAAGACCCAGCACCAACACATTGCACACTGTCCCAGCATTATATTTAGACAGATGAGGAAACTTAACTCGTTTAAAACTATGAATTTGATCCAGACTGACATTCTGCATGATATGATGAAAGGACCTTTGATTAAAACGATATGATAAATGGTGGGGCTACAATATCATCCTCAATTCTTCTATACAGTCATCAGTCCCAAGTCTCAGACCCCAGACATTATTTGAGAGAGAAATAATTTAGACTAACGACACTTGGCTTTGAATTATCTACCCTGATTTAATCTTAATTTTGAGTATGATGCCATGTATTGAAAGAATCGTTTGGCAAGTAGCATTGAATCTTGAAGTTGATAACGTAATGTAAGTGGGACAAACTCGTAGCATTTAAATTAAATACGATCCTTTTACCGTATTCTTAGCTTTTCTTTTTCATGGGAGTTTAAGATTCATATCTGGCTTTAAATTTTCTAATGCTCATGTTGCTTAATATGATCTAAAGTTCTAAAGAACTATTTATCATTTATAGGAATATGTATGGTAATTTTACATTCTAGCTTGGCAAACATTTGTACATAAGCATAAGTTTACGGCGCGATGACTTGATTGAAGCGTGCAATAATTGGACACGGTTACCTATTATTTTTGCACGTAAAAACATCCAAGTCTAATCAAACAGTATATAGTCAGTTGTTGGAAATGTTGGAAAGACAAGACTGGGACGCGGACGTATACTCATATATATAAATACTATGTATTGGACAAAAACGAACTCACAAAAACATACACAAAAAGATGACATCATCATTTGGCATGCGATATAATGGCCTGGCATGACAATGACAATAGAAATTATCGCATGATGTCATCCGCATCCAAACAACTCATCTTCACAATTCATATTTTATCCCATCCATATCGCCATCCGTTCGAAAAGCTAAGTTAGTGAAAAGCTTTTAGGAAACGCTGAGCTTAAACACAATATTCAATATTCCATATGTAATTGTAAAAGTCAATTTTTGCGTTGTGCAATCCCAATACAAAACTATTATTGATCCATCAAATAATCCTTAACTGAATTTGTTTGCACCCACTGAAAATGTATTGAAATTTTACATGTGCTGTAGTTGGATACGATACATGGATATGTATTTAAATACCTATACATTGTCATTGTATTTAAATACCTATAATTTTCTTTATGTCATTGTCAAGCATTAAAAAGTAAGTAATGGAAATCTTTTACTTTTCAAGACGTTTACATGCCTCATTTCTTCCCTAATTTTAAACCTCAACAGCATATGGCTAGTCTCATTTTGTCTAAATACATCCGGAGGAACCTTTTCAACCACAAGGGCAATACATTTACAATTTAGAAACTACGAACACCAGATTTTTGGAACACAAAATGCATGCATATATTTATGCTTTCAAACAAAGTTAACTTAGTCGTGTGGCAAATGTCGTCATATCTCACATCCTAGAGTAACACTGAACATCTGTTACGAGCACCAGATTTTTGGAACACAAAATGCATGCATATATTTATGCTTTCAAACAAAGTTAACTTAGTCGTGTGGCAAATGTCGTCATATCTCACATCCTAGAGTAACACTGAACATCTGCGGAGCAGTCTCAAATTTCTTGTATACAATTACACAGAAAAACTATCCTCGCCAAAAGCCAAAGATTTTAAAGCCTTTTTAAGATTCTCAATTTAAGAGTCCTATGATATCCTTCTACCCTTGTCTTTTCTAATAAGAAAGATAGAGGAAACTTTCTATTTTTACCTTCATTTTACTTGACTTTTATTCCGTTCCATACGTGATTCAAGATATAAATAAGAGAAACCACCTTTTTAGAGCTACTAACGCTGGACAACTTAGCAATTTAGCATAAAGAAACGGAGAACGTTCACTCCGAGAGAGAAATCCTACTTGACTTAACCTCCTTACCCCAAAAACGAAAAACCATAAACACACATAATGTATTTACATTGTTCCTTATCATAAAATTCCCATGTCAGGGTCAAACCACACGGTGATTACTGATATTACTTTCACCTTATCATACGGCTATAACAGCCGAAGTTGAAAATAATATTTTCCCTGTGTACCTATACTANATATTTTCCCTGTGTACCTATACTACACCTATACCTGTGTATCTGCTTTTCCAGACAAGGCAAGAAACTATATTGAACAAATTTGATTAGATTAATTATCCCTTCCCTATAAATTCTTATATAGCATTCGCAATTCGCATACTATGCAATCCTTAATTAAGGTTGTTATTATGCTGAATTCCATTCCATCTTTGGCAGCCTCATTCATACATTTATATTCAGAAAAACACACGACTGAAAATCCAGCACCCAAATCCAAATATCACCAAGAAAGAAAATGTGCATTTTAAGACTAAAATCTAGGATGATGAACATTTTAACGTAAGTCTCAATAATATTCATTTTAAAAATACAGTTTTACAACCAACTTCATGACTTGTCCTAATTTTCAATCAAGTAAATTGTAAATGCCATTTCTACATGCATTTTTAACACAGGTATCATCCCTTTTTAAGCTGATTACAATCACGCAGGGCATGTTAAAGATACATCAAATCAAGAGATATGATAGATAGGTAACATAAAACATGTATCAATGGCTTATTAATGTACCTACCTAAAACCAAACAATGGAATATTAAATAAGGGCAGGTAACCTACCTCTACAAAGCTAAAAGACATAGACAGACATACATAATGCTAAAAGCAGTTTAATCAACAGAAATTCCTATCCGATGAAGAAGAGGATGAGAGGATGTTCGCCGTTACCTCATTTCTTTTACGTATAAAAACAAGTCTTCTTCAGCTCAGCTTCTTCATTAGAGCCACACAGCAAAATTCCTCCACCGTCTCATTCCTTTGCAAATATGCAATCCTTTACCTGATTACATTTCACAGAAAAAAACCTTCTTGTAGGTTTACAGTTTTTATATTACTAACGCCATGTCTATTTATTTGCTTGTTTGGCATCTGTCTGCTTCCCATGTCACAAACAACTTACAGCCTCATCTTAACCAATCTCTTCCAAGATTGTTTGCTATGTTTATCCTAATTCCTGTCCAAGACTACAAACTTTTAATCTTTCTGTCATGCCATCATCATGCCTCAATGAAAACGACAGAGCATGGCAGAGCTTTTCGAAACTTAATCTAACGTCTTCAGCTTCCAATGGATTTTTTGGCAAGACCAACACGGAAAAGAATTAACTTTGATCTTGGTAATCAAGAAGTTTGTATCTGCAATCTGCATCTGCACTCATGAATGACTCATGTATTTTACTAAATACAAATGTAAATACATCTAAATCTTCTTTCTTTCTGTATGTTGTTGTTTTCACTACCTAATTTCCCTTTTTATTATTTTTAATTAAAACTTCATTTGTCATGCTGCACACGTTCCCTACATACATTTCGCTGTGGAAATTAATCTCCCGCAGACGATATACTTTCTGGGCCAATTCTCATCAATTAAATCATATTAAAATTAATTAATCACCACCATTTAAGAAATAATCAAGAAATAATCAAGAAATAATCTTACCAGCTGCTAAATCCCAAACACACCGACAAACATCCAAATTCCCACATACAACAAACACCTCAAAATATAAACGCACTTTTTTACAATTCACAGTTTCCCAACAAATGTCCACAAAAATCAAACTGATCAATCAATCAATCAATCAAACCAACTTCATGTGGTTAGTCTGGTTAAGTGGTTTTTGAATTAACCAACACACGTTTATTCACAAACTTTTAATAATGATTTATTCAGATGTCCAAGTTTTGTTTACAAACAGAAGAATAGTAAATGAAATTTAATTTCCCCCAGGTATTTGTCAAAACCACTGAATACAATATGACACTCCGAATTTCGTAAGAACATACGGGGACGAAAAAGGTAAACAAATACGTTTACATTTACATCCGATGAAAAATGTATTTCCAAACTGCAAATAAAAGCGTTCGCGTCAGCATAATCAAACAACACAAGAATTTTTTTTTTACTTCGCTCGTTCAGCTCAGCCAAATAGCCAAGTGCCAACTGACTCCTCAACTCTTCTACTCGCGTTTTCCCAGCATTTCCATCTAATCTTGTATCCTTCCTGTGTGTAAAAAAATAATGTTTTACTTTGCTTTTGCCCACACCCTAGTCCAAAACAACTTTTATCAAGATGATGCTATGTACGCTTATGTATCTCTTATGCATTGCATACCTAAACACAGCAATGCTTAGGTATAAAAGCCTTTGTCTAACTCTTTCCTTTTATAAAAACCATCTGTGGCCTTCCTTGTTTGCACATCTTACGTTTAAATTGAGGCCGTACTTGATTTTATGGTAGGGTAGCCTTTAACTTAACGTTTTATACTTATAAACCGATTCCCATCCACATCTCTGAACTGAACTGCCTGAACTCTGAAAAGAATACATAAGAGCATTGGAAATGGCTATCCTTATCCTTTTGCCTGGCTGCTGCTATAAAAAATACATAGCCTTCCTTGCATGTTTTAACTTTGTTGTATGTTAAGGGATATCGCGATTGCTCTTTGGCTACCTTGATCCCAATGATGATAACGAAATATACAATACAACAGCAACGACTAATATATATGCATTTAGCACCTTATTCATGGAATTCATGATATATACACTAGTACTTACAGAGTACAGATATCCTTTAGAGCCTCAACCATCCAAACCTCATCAGATGAACTTGTACATTGTACTATCTATATGCAATTACATTTTACATAACATGAACTAACTATTACAATGGAACTTATTCATGAATCCAGTCGACGAATAGTCCAGTCCAGTCATCTCATCATCATCGCATCTCGTCGTACAACATGAAATACCTTGCTGTGCTTAGCTTTCCTTTTACACATATCCTTTCCATCATCTATCCATCCGTACCCCCTTCTCTCCGTGATACTTCGGATTTTTCGTTGAGGCATCTCTATCTGCAGTTGGGCCATCATGAAATAATGGTCATATGGAAAAGGAAATGCTCATGAGAGCGGGTATTGATATACGGAGCTTCCACGATATATATGAATGCATGGTACTTATATAAAGATCTAAAAAGGGTTAAATACCTTAAATCTGTATCTCCTCAATATATGAATTACTATTGTACTTATCAGTTTGCAAATTGCAAATAGAGTCAAATGATAATCCTGTAAAATAATGACAATAAATATTTGACCCTTTCCTATGCAAATGTGCAAATTATTGGAAAAATATTCTTTAGTTTTAGGCACAATCTGAGTAAAAATATCCATTTTCAGAAACAAAGTGCATTTTATATATAGCTCATGAATCATGAAAAATATGCACATCTGAGCGAGCTTTGGCTAAAAGCATCAAAGTATGGATGAGGTGCCATCTCGTTCCTCAGCATGTTGTACAAATAAACCGGAAGTACAATAGAACATCTGATCTGTATCTGTCTATCTGTTGTCATATGCCTCAAGTAAACCAACTTCTATATTATGCTAAACTTCACCCTTAAAAACTTAGACATGTAATGTAAACAAACTAAAATCACCAACTGGAAGATAACACGAGCCACAAATAGGTAACCCTCATTCAACAGGTATCGTACATCGTAAGCAAATCATGCACATTAATTTTACAAATACAATTTACTTACATAAAAGGAAATCACCTAACATGATTCAAAATAGAAAAAATCACTTACTTTTAGCTTGCTGGCTTAAAAAAAAATTCCCCACACATGTAGATTTCCCGATCAATTTAATTTCATTGCAATATAAAAAAGTTTACCTAAATGTTACGACATAATTGACTAAATTCACCCTTTGGAATTTTGACTGTCAAAATTCCAAAGGGTGAATTTAGTCAATTATGTCGTAACATTTAGGTAAACTTTTTTATATTGCAATGAAATTAAATTGATCGGGAAATCTACATGTATCATCGGGAATTTTTTTTAAAGCCAACAAGCTAAAAGTAAGTGATTTTTTCTATTTTGAATCATGTTAGGATAATTTCCTTTTATGTATGTAAATTGTATTTGTAAAATTAATGTGCATGATTTGTTTACGATGTACGATACCTGTTGAATGAGTGTTACCTATTTGTGGCTCGTGTTATCTTCCAGCTGGTGATTTTATTTTGTTTGCATGTCTAAATTTTTAAGGGTGAAGTATAGCATAATATAAAAGTTGGTTTACTTGAGGCATATGAGTGAAAAATCATATGGTCAGATAGACAGATACAACAGATCAGATGTTCTATTGTACTTCCAACTTCCGGTTTATTTGTATGATCTGATAATCGAATTCTTTCTGTTCTGTGTATTTTCAGGTGGCTACCGAACTTCAGTATTGATCTCTTTTGAAAAATTTAACTTGGCGGGAGGAAATTAGCCACATTAGCAAAGGATCTCAGACGGAACGACATTTAATTAAATGATAGAAGCTGAAGCTGGCATCCAGACGTAAACAATTAGTATCTTTAGCTGGCAGCTAATACTTTGGTATATATTTACAAATTATGTACACAATTTTAGAATTTATGTAAGAAAGGATTTGGATGGACATTTTTATAAAGTAATAAATGGTTGATGGTGTATTTATGTTTACAGAGCTGTGACTAATTGCCAATTCACAATTCAAAGTCAGGATTCCTTCAAGCTGATAGTGTCAACGACGAAGACCTAAACAAAATGCAGGCTGCAAAGAAGAGGCCCAGTGTAGGTACGATCCCTAGTGCTCAGACTCGTATGTCATTTGTGGATAAAGGCCGATGGGCAAAAACAAAAGGGACAAAGCCTGTGCAAGATCCGACTACAATTGGGGAAATATTTACCAAAGTGCTTGTGCACTTCTGCCGGAAGGTCCTATTCATAGAGCCAAAATACCGTCTAACAGCGTACGCCATCCTTCTGTTTTTCGCATCACTGGTCACGGATTATATGCCCTTCCCAAGAACATATTTCGCCTATAGTGACAATTTCCCTAATCAGTACTTTGTCAAACTCAGTTGGGGATGGACATTCGTGATAACGGGAGCGTTTATGTACCTTACCACTTCAGTTTACTGTTGTGGAAATCGACAGCAGATATTAAGACATTTTGCTCGGTTGGCGATTGGAACTGCTATTTGGTTCGTATGGACAAATATATTCAGCATGATAGAAACCTCGACGGGTCAGTGTATAGCCAAAGAAACAGCGCTATTGTCTTTGAGAAGCAGGAAGTCATGCCTATTGAAAGGTGGAAAATGGACCAGTTTTGATATCTCTGGACATGCCTTCCTTTTAATCTGGTGTATTTTTTTCATAACTGAAGAAGCCAAGGCAATCATCGGATGGGACGGCATTCGAGAGTACATTCGACATGAGGGTCATAACAGGGAAAATTCGGAGCAGTTTGAAGAAACCCCTTTAAAAAATCTGACGAGTGAAGAGTTTGAAACGCTAAAGCAGAACTATGAGAAGCATGATGTATTAGCTAAAGTAGTTTTGGTTGGGATGACATTGTTGACCATTCTCTGGGATGTGATGGTGCTCGCCACGGCGTTGTACTTTCATGTAATGATAGAAAAAGTCATCGCTGGCCTTATCGCGGCTTGTATGTGGTTCGCATTTTATCGTTGCTTTTACAATATTGAGATGTCTCCTGGTCTACCTGGATCCGGAATGTTCAAATATAATGAATCTAGACCGACTGCTGCGAGTCCAGTAACTCCAAAGGCTTCAACATCATTTGGCAAGGGCTTATCCAGCACAAGTAAGACCGCTAAGCCAAGTCCGTTGGATGATGTGCCGAAGTTCATGGGGATGCCGTTGGTAGCGTTGAGAAAAAGGAAAGATGAGTTAGAGATGGATGATTTGGACGCACCAATTAAATAGTCATCACGCCACGCAGAAATCTTACTATACTCAATTTACAATTCTGAATTTCATAAACGTCATAAGTTACTATTACTATAAATAAATACAACACTTCGAATGTTTACACAAAAATATCAAAACCGTAATGAAATATATCAAACCCCAGAGTTTTGTGTTCGTGTTACCACGTAATGTATGATGAGCTGATTTTCATATAAAATTGTGTGTTAAAATGTAAATGCACAACGTATAAATTGTTATGAAATACTTGTTATCAAAGTTTTTACGAAATGAATGTTATAAATCTTAAAGTTACATAAACATTGACCAATGTCTCCGTC
>JAHZNG010005234.1:0-12058 GCA_027744375.1 Orchesellides sinensis | reverse complement strand
TTGCTTAGTGTTCGGGAAGGTGCGGTTGGTTTACTGTTTAGTTTGAAGGACATGTGACTCAAGTGGTTTGTGAGGGCGGTAATGTAGACACTGCTGTTGTTTGTGTACAACCCTTTTTAGCAACATAGTATGCTAAATTGCATGCACAAATCCAGATACCTATTTACCACCGTCTTTACTGTGTTTCTTTGTAAACATTTTTCCATGCATGAATGATCTAAATGATCTTCTGTCAATTGAGTCATTCCCAAAATATTTATATTAAGCAAAACAACATTTGTAACTGTTGTACAAATTTATAAAGTATTAGTTGCATAAATTATCCAAAGAAGTAGTAGTAGTTTGCAAGTTTATCATTTGTGGACGAGAATTCCAGAAGAAAAGGTTATCTACACAAAAAGAAAAGGTTAGTTTTGGCATATTTTTTTTAAAAGTTGTAAGAAGATATAGCTTGTTTTCGTTATAATTCTATGAAATTAGCGGATACCCAGAAATTCCTCTTTCTTGCGAAAGAAAATTGGGATTTCTTTTGTGTCGTCATAAAAATTATTTTATGTGGAGATTCAGATTCAATTACAAAGACTATCGTTGTCCATCGTTTAGTCTGCTGGATAATGATTTTAATGGGTCAATTTAGTCTTAAATGCATGTTTTTGGTTGTGCGTGTGTTGTGTGGGAGAGATGCATTTGATAGGGGGATTGTTTAATAGTTTGATTGGGTATAGGTGGTGTACTAGTATGTTGACCTCGTCTTTGTCTGGGAACAAGTGATTTGGACTGAGATTGTGAAGTCCGAAGAGTTTATATGCATTGAACTAATAGTAGTTCCAACTTCCATTCCAGCAGCATTTCACTTCAGTTTCCATTATTCCATAAGTGGCCTAGGTATATATTCATACATGGGCATGAATGCTATAACCTGTCAGAAATCAAGTGAGATTCAGAAGTTAGAGAACATTAGAAGAAACATGATGTCGCATTTACTAATGTGAAGATGATCCATAGCTTAAAGAACTTATGTATATATTATCCAAATGGGCCAACTGTTGAAACCTACTTAGTTCTTAATTAAGTAGAAGTCTTTATGTAGGTGCATAAGATACAGAGCTTGCGGATAATATAAGAACAATGAAAGCTAAAGCATAACTCCGGACTGGACTTGGCAATACATTATATGCTCAGTCCAACCAAGGTAATTAACGCATGTTCACACTTTTCGGGTTGTAGATCGTAAATAATGAAAGCCTTGTGACACACATAAATGCATCGCATGTAAAACGCTGTAATCTAAAGGTTTACAGAAAGAATCATATAGGAGGGAGTAGGGAGGAATGATTATATATGTGTTAGGCGAAAATTATTTTTTGTTGGATTGCTCAGTGAGACCAGATAAGCCAGTTTCAGCAAAGGATATATTTTTCTATATATTAAGCGTAAATAAGGCAAAGTCTTAACATGCCGCTGTGATCTTGTCGGACTACGCACATGTAATATCTCTTGCCAATTTAAGCCTTATCTTACACAAATAATGGAGTTTAATTTGTTTAAAAAAACAAGGTTTCAAGCTGGCACTTGATATTATGTTGCCGTCAAAGCCAACATTATAAATTGAGCGTATCAGTGCATCGGTTTCACTTTTTATCAACCTTAGTTCTCTTTTGCAATGCAATATGGTGTAATCTTTTGTAAATTGTAATAAAAATTGAGGTCCAGGTTTAACAGCGCAGTAGACAAATAATGCATAAGTCTGGCTGGCTCATGGCTGGATAAATAATACTTCAAAAATTCACAATGTAGGTTTTGATAGTGTTTAAGATAGCATGACACATAGAACGCATGCCACGTTATGTACGCACTAACCTTATGGTATGTCATGGAAAGTATGCATTTACACTGCTTCGTGTTTTCAGGTTGGAAAGAAACAAAGGGAGAAAGCGTTTTGGGCATGGAAAGCAGGCATGGGAGTAATAGGGAATGCCCAGCAGCAATATTTTATTCCATTTTATAACCATTTCGCGTGACATCAATTCTAACTCGATATGGATTTAACCACGGTAAAAAGGACTGTATTTAGCTTGCATGTTTGCATAAATGCATGTACATACATGAATATTTTTAAATATTACATATTATATTCCATACCATACATGGTAATAAGGTAGTAGCATAAGCAAAATCGATTTCTGACTAATAGAAGTCAGAATTAAGGAGAAAGAATGAGGGTTGATTTTGTAGACAATATTAGGTTTGTTGATATCCAAAACAGTCAGGCGTGGTGGAGTACGCAGCAGCATCATAAAAACTTTCTTCCTTCACTAAAACTAAAAACTTTCAGTTCTTTGTATGCACATGTTGTATATTGTGTATGTCCCTTTCCCTGATTTTTACCCTTGCTCATGCTCATAGGATTGTATCTAACTTCTCTGCTCGTATGAAGACCATAAACTACACATGCATACTTGAACTGGAACTCTGGAGTCTGTATGTCTGTTTTTCCCATTCTCTGTAACAACCGTTACGAGGTGGCACAACCAACCGGATCAAGTACATACATACATTGTACATAGGGTTTTGTTGGAATTTGGAAAGTATATACTTAGGGAATTCTAATCCCTTGTTGCTATCATGTGCATAATGCATTAACTGTCTGTATGCAGCAGAGGAACAACATGTATCCATATATGTTCAAGATGTTTTGTTTCCTTTCACTATGATTTTAAGTTGGGATCTGATAGTGGTAATTCGCGTAATGATGCATTATGGGCAATACAAAGGTGAAAGCAAACATCAGTTGGAGTTTTGGTACTGATAATATTATTGCGCAGCAGGGAGAAAATTCAGTATATGTTATGTTATTATCTCATCTTGCAGTACGAAAGTACTGGGTGTTCATTTATGAAACATCAGATGAAAGTTTCCAACCATTCTGCTATTTTTTGCATTGGACAAAGATGTGATAAAAGCCAGCTCTAGTGAATGCACTTATCCTGTTTACTGCTTTATCATGTAACATTTGCAATGAAGTTTAATACAATACGTTGTATAAGCTTTGCATTGCTAACACAACATGTATATGGATGGATATAATATAATGCAGCATAGCATTTGGATTGGGTTCCTTTTGACAACATTAACATTTACCAAGTAGCTTCTTTCTCTTTCTGGCTGTAAAGGGGGAAGTTGATAGGAAGGCTTTTACTTTACGGGTTGGAATATAGTTTCTCCGTATTGAGTTGTCATGCACTGTGTGCATTCTCAGTGTGAACATGCAGCTACATTACATTATTAAGTAATGCTAGCTACAGACTGTAGTAGAAAGACGTGTAGGGTGATGGGGAATGTATGAGTACGTCTGCAGCAGCTCTTTCACCTGAAACCGAGAAAGCAGAAAGGAAGATTGTCTTTTCTCTTGTTGTTGGTTTGAACACAAGCAGAAGAGCAGAATTCTTTGGATATTCCATAGTTCAGTGTGATGTATATAAGTTGCATCAAACTGACATAAGATCTATCTGTCTAATCTTGTCCAATGGTCTCCTTTTCCGTTGCACTTTTCCAGTTTTTCTCTAAGTAAGAAGAGGTGTAGGGATCGGGGTTAGTCAACCTTTGCCGTTTCAAGGAGGCTAAAAGAATCCTTAAGTTTTAAGTGACTTGTTACAACACAAAGAGTTGTTTAGTGTTTAAAGGTTTCATAGGGTTTGTTGTTGACCTATTTAAGTGAATAAATAGGAGGAAGTAAGTAATGGTATCTTCAAATCAACACAAATTTTTGCTATAAATATATACGTGCCTAGAGCAGAGGTACTATTAAGGAATGCCTTTACGCTAAACTAGTTTCCTACAAAATATTCTTACCGTGCCGTGATTTGTATATATAATTCTCAAATATCTGTATTTTATTTTCTAGACTACGTTTATGTACCATCACAACATCACCCTTTTCCTCATTTTTAATTAGCAACTATCTCATCACATCAAAATTCCTCATTAGGATCGATTATATTGTCCAGAGGAAGGAAGCTTTGGTATTAAGCAACACAAAAACAACATTCATATAAGGTAATTTTTACGTACAAACTAGTATGTACATATATCAAGCCTACCACATTACAAGTCACCTTGAAAGAAAGCAGATCTGCTGACGTTATATTCACATAGGTATTTACGCTCACTCTTCTTCGTCCTCGTCATTCAATGCTCTTTTCTGTCTGTGCATTGTACCTTGTCTATTAACATCGTAATGATGTTCGTTTCCTATTTTCTTTTACATAGTTTTTTTGTAAGACTTGCAAACACCAACAGACGTTTGCACTATGCTTACGAATATGCCAATCCGTATGATAAAGTAGAAATCGATGTTTTCATTTCATTATTTTAGAGCAGGGAGCGTAAGAAGCGCCATGAAATTCTAAATAAATAAAAACCATGAATGATGAAAGCAAGAAAATTTGAAACATGCATGCTATAAATAAATATACCGGTTGATGATTTATGGTGGTAAAATATGTACCTATAATGGGAAAATACATATTATGTATATTTGTAGGTTTTACCAGTTTCATGAGTATTTATTTACTTAGGTAGCATATTGCATTGTCGTGTGTATGACTAATTATCAATATCAATCTAATTCACATTCCTTTTACTGTTTAAAAAAAGGGCAAAAATATCGTGTTTAGAGGAATTTGGTGTTGTTGCCTTCATTTATAAGTATATTCTCAAGATTCTTGTAACATTACATACATTGTGGATTCGGATAGTTACATACGCGTGGTGGGCGAAAATCGCATTCAATCAGATAACAACACTAAAGGAAAGAGGAACAAGTAGGCTAGCTAAAACAGCAGCAGTGCAGTTTTAGTGTGTCTCTTGGGTTCTTCTATTTCATCACATTTTACGAGTTTACGATACGAGTAATCAGTCAAAATCCGTGCAGGTAATGTGTATTCAACATAGCTAAGCACTAAGTCGTTTGTTCCTCTACGTTAGGTATAACTATTTTTCCAATTATATTAGATTTGACTTTAGGATAATACGCTAATGAATTTGCCAGTTGCATTATCCTTTGCTTTCGGCATACGACATTCGCACATCCATTTTACTCTTGTGCTGGCTGTTAGTTTTGTTATCATGCATTTTTATATACATGTGTTTTAAAAGATAAATCAATGACAGGTCGATGAATTGACTACTGTAGTCCCATTAGTATTGTTGTATATGGAAAAGTAAGGCATGTCAGGTTTTTATTTTTACTTTTTAGAAGTTAAGTTAGGTATACAACAACCTGAACATAGATAAGGCAGTCCTTACTATTGGCATATTTAAAGTTCTTACTGGTGTTTGACAAAATAGGGCTGCCAGGGCTTGCATCATTTCTCTAACATGGTAAATATCCGTTTTTAGTCACTCTTCTGCAAGTTACGACGTGCTTTTTTAAAGAGAAATGATACCTTAGGTTTGTTATGTTCAATTTTCCTCTGTTCTGTGGTAGGAATTTGTATATGTTTGTGTATTCTTTATTTGCAAGGTTCCTGTCTTTTGTGCTCTGGACTCAGAATAGGATCCTAATTTAGCATTTTTGCATCTAGCTATAGTGACTCATGCTTTTGTGAGTGAAATTAATAATATGCATGCCTTCTTGCCTATTCCGTATTGTATGGCCAGAAAAGAGATTTTTCATAGTTTTTTAGCGTTTCGTTGTGCTCTGCAGTTTCTGAGAGAGTTGTGGTTGGGATACAAAAGCCCAATTCGTCAGTATTAGTATGTTATACTGAGCTTTTTTGCGGTGTTGTCCACGTATGTCTAACATATTTCAGTAAACACTGAACTGTGAACGTTTTACGTGTTAGTCACTCTTCTGTCTTTGTAAAGCTCTTTAAAAGGAAGAATGTCATGTTTTATGTATGATCACTGCATTGACGACGTACATTAGTGTGTATCTCATGAAAAGTGACTAAGGCTTGTATATGGTTTGTTGAAAAACATTGTGGGAAGTGGTAATATGACGTTGACTAGTAGTAAAGCATAATAGGCTTAAGATCTTTTAGAATTGGCTAGGTATGGTATTGTACGTTTTGCATCTTGCATATCAGACGCTACTGAACGGATATTGTCAAGGTGTGCATTCGCGTTCCTCATTCACAGAATTTATCAGCGTGAGAAACCACACGAATAGTTTTCTGAGTTCATAACACCCCGACTAAATTACAGTTTTTTCGTACTTTACTTCATATTTCATATTGGTATATGTTTAGACAAGTTCTCTAATTGTCAAGCATTCTTGAGTTTAATATTGGTATTGTTTGATCACAAGACTAAAGAAGTGAGAATAGCAGACATATTTTTACCTAAGAAATTAATGGTTTTTGAAGCACAGTCGATTGCATCAACGTTATATATTTTAATTGTATCACAATCAGCCTACAATGGGAAAAGCTTTGGTATTTGCAGTTAGCTTTTGAATAAATCATGCGAATAGTTATAAAACGTTTTTGATATTTTTTTCAGCAACTAGCCACACAATGGATACCAGTGACATCCAAGGATTTCAAACAGGAAGCCAGAAAACTCCATCTCCTGCCAAGAAGACTGGCATGAATGAGCAGTTTGATCCACTTTCACATTCTGAGTCGACCCATTATGAAGAAGACTTGATGAAAGAGTTTGACAAAAAGCATTCCGAGTTGTCATCTTTTCTTCATGACATTCCACCTGCATCTTCATCTGACCTTATGTCAGTCTCTTCAAAAGACCATGGTATTCCCCATGATTTTGGTCGGGACTCCAATATCTTAGGTGCACAGTCTGAAGATCTTGACGATCCATTTGGCTTGAACTTGTCTGCATCTACTGGACCAAAAGACGTTTCGCCAAAACAAGAGATTTCGCCTGGGAAAGTAAATGGAAAGACTGAGGGAGATGGAAGCAGTGATACAAAACTTCTTCAAGATTTGCTTGACCAGGCTAATAATTTTGGAGATATTTCACCAGACAGTTTGCACACAGACGATTTACTTAATCTGGATAAGTCACCTGCCAAACCGTCTGCTAAGCAAGATCAAGTTGTGCCTCCTGCAGGTTCTTTTCATGAAGAAGAAATTCTTCAGATTCAAAAGCCATCTAAAACAGAATCTCCCAACTTTATGGATTCCAGTTCTATCATAGATACACATTTCTCAAATTCTCCAATGGAAATTGAAGGGCCAAAACTTCCAGAGAGCCCTTGCTTTAAGCCTCCCAGTCCAACTACTGTGCTTGTCCGAGACGAGTCTCCCAAATTACCTGACACTCCATGCTTTAAACCACCTAGTCCAGTTGCCACGACTGTCAGAGCCGATTCTCCGGAATTACCTGAGACCCCATGCTTTAAACCACCTAGTCCTGAAGTTACCTCTATCTCAGCTATGGCCGAGGAGTCTAGCCTTTTTGATGTGCGTCCTGGCATTGAGCCTGAAATGTTTGCTAAATCTGAACCGGAAATTGCCGTTTGTCCAAAGAATCCCGGCCCGGTAGTAGAAGAACGTCACGAATCTGAATTTACATCATCCCACTTACCTGAAGAATACTCTCGTCGGGAAACAAAAACTTTTGACAACGAAGATGATTTAATTGGGTCAAAGTTTTCCATTGATAATTCAAAGAAGAACATGCAGGAGTTTGGGGGTGGAGACTTACCGCCTTCACCAGACATTTTACTAAAAGAGGAGATTCCTCCACCTATTCCTAAACATTCTTGGGAAATCCAACGGGACAATCCACCACCTGTTCCACCTCATCAGACATCAGATTATTCTTCGGTAAGTGATACTGATTTATTAATCGTATTCTTTTTAAGTATTTTTGTTTTGTTTACTAATGATTTGCTGGTAGTCATTATCAGTAGACTTTAGTAGTAATCGACAAAAGACATTACCGACATCGACATCATTGGGCTAAATTGTATCTCGGTTTTACTCACAAACTAAAAGAGTTGAAGGACTTACTCACAGGAAAAAAGGCGATTAATTGGGTTCACGCAGCTTACTTTGTTTTATGAGT
Organism: Orchesellides sinensis; assembly: GCA_027744375.1. Taxonomy (NCBI): domain Eukaryota; kingdom Metazoa; phylum Arthropoda; class Collembola; order Entomobryomorpha; family Orchesellidae; genus Orchesellides; species Orchesellides sinensis. The sequence continues at coordinate 4,024 of JAHZNG010005234.1, read as the reverse complement.
CCTAAAGTCCAGATAAATCAAAATAAGACCAAATAGTGTAAGGGAATCTTTTGTAGCATTAAAAGAAAATTGGTTCGTTTGTATTTTAACGTTTAGTCATAGTTCCTATTACCTTGCTGTTCAGTGATTAAGGCAAAGTAGAGCCAGTCAATTTTACACCGCAAACCAAGCCTTTGGTAAACAAGCAAGTGTAACGGGGAGGGAGTTTATAAGCAGAAAAGTATACTTTCTACGTACCTATGCATAATCGTTAAAAAGATTTGATGGATGATGTTGTAAATAGGGTGTTTTAGCTAATCTATCTAATAAAAGTAGGTGTTAGGTTGAACATTGAACAGACTATGTCACTGATTTTTTAGTCAAGAATTCCACTCATATGTATGTATGTTTGAGTAAAGCTTTTGCACCCAGGGCACAGACACTGATTGTGTTAAAATGCACAGCTCTCATTGTTGAGCATACATCATAACATCATACACGTCTAAGTCTAAAACATAAGAATCGCAAGGTAGCAGGGCCGGGGACGAATGTTTTAGTTTTTTAAACTGTTTGACCAAATTTTTTAAAATCTGGTGTAATTGTTGTGCTGCAATTGCTTTGATCATGCTATGTGGCATGTAAATATGCATATTTTGACTGTCATTTATTTGACGAAAGAAGGTATTACAGTTTACACATACCGACAGACAGCCTCGTGATCGTGACATACGTAGGTTCAATTTAACAGGAGACAACTACATATATATATATGCGGTATCTACGACTTTTAGATTCTTGTTAAATGTTTAGCGATCATATACAGTAGAGCTTTCACTCTACGTTATTTTAATGTGAGTCAGTGTTTGTGGTCGTAATTCGTATAAAAGGAATGCTTTCACTGTAAAATTACCGTAAGTTGCTTGTTGAATACTATATAAAGACAAGCAGCAATGAGTCTTGTTGTGCTTTTATTTCATTGTTGTATGCTTTGTTTTGCATGCCTTGTTCAAAATTATATCTCGGGGAAGTTGCAATTTGCAAATGCATTTTTAGCACTACAATATGTGTTGTTTGTGTGTTACTATTCACCTTGTTCCAGGTTGGCTTCCACAGTCCACATACTTCCCACGACTTCCCTATACATGCTTCATATGACGATAAAATTGATGATGAGTTTGATGAAGATTCGCTCTCAAAACCATTATCGCATAAATTATCTGACTCTTTAGAAGTTCTTAAAGAGTCTCCCCAGAAAGACCATCCGTTGGATGAGTCGTTAATGGATTTGGATGATCTTCCATCCTCTTCGAAAAACAGTGTCAAATCCATTTCACCAAACGATAGTAAACATATTTTAGGAGATTACAGTGGTGCAGATGCTGACACATCTGCCCCGGTAGCATCACTTCCATCAGAAATGACAGAGTCTGGACTGTTTTCCCAACAGCCGCCTAAAGACCTTGATAGTGATTCATTGGACATAGATGAAAAAATGGACTTTAAACAGGTTCACGACTATCACGACGTGGAGTATACAAAGCCGGTTGCATCCATTCCACCTTTCTCTGCAAAAGGGGATGGAATGTTGGGAGATGCTCCTTTACCATCTACTATGACTAGCTCTATGATCATGAATACTTCTTTGGATGAAATGCAGGCACCCAAGTTTTATGAAAGTGAAGATTCATCTTCCAAAACAGATGCTCCCGCAGACGAGATGGAGAAGGCACAGACTGAACCCGAGCGGAATCTGGAGCTGCAGGAATTTGAGGAAGCTATTCCGGAATCAATGGAGGAGTCTGGCACACCCGCATCAGACAGTGGCAGCTCCAAGATTGAAGTGCTTGAAATTAAACCAATGGTTAAATCTGAGCCTGAACCAGTAACGGATGAGGTCGAGGAGGTTTTCAGTGAGGCTGTCCGTGAAACGCCAGTTGTGCAACCCAAGCAAAAAATTGAATTGGATTCGGACTTGTTTGAAGTGAGCGAAGAAATGCAACTTCTTCTGAACACATTCAAACCAAGTAAGTAAACCATTGTATTTTGATTTTTTGAAAGTGAATATTCTAACAACTATAAAATATCAATTACTGGCATTTTAAAAATGAGACGAATTCATTGATTCTCCATAATTCGCAAATCCATTACAAAAACCAAAGATAATCAAGTTAAAGAAATGGCGTGATATAAATGAATACGAATGCTTATATATAAAGAAAGTGAACAGTACTTATTTTTAAATTATATTATGCAGTTAAAGTAGTGAAGAGTGCATTCTTAGTTTCTATTTTTTTATAGATCTCCACTTGCAGAGTATTCCAGATAGTATGTACATATGACATATGCGTATGTACGATCCTAGTTTTGTTTTGTTATAAACCATAAACAGGGAAGAGACTTTTAGTCTTCAAGCCTGCAGCTTTCATCGCCTTAGTCAAAGTACCTACAAGTTACCGCATTGCAGCCAGAAAAATCCAAAATTTTGCAGCAAAGAGTGTAATACATAGTCATAATATTTGAATTAATTTTTCATTACCATTCAGATTATGTGTGTGTACTGAATTTCAAAAAAGCTACAAATTCAAATGCATATTTGTAGTCGATGGTTTCAAAATTAATTGTGACCAGACGTTACGCAAAGTGCAAAGTGATAAAAACGCTCACGTTAGTTTTATGTTCGTTAAAATGCGATTATTAGCAACTCATTTAGAGCTTAAGCTTTCTAACTTTCAAGGTTATGTTAGGGTATATTTTGCAGAATCAATAGTCAAATGCACATGTGTGGTCATATTCTTATATACTTAATTTTTCAAGGTCTTTCAAACTTTCAACCAGTTATATCCGGACAAATGCATTTTAGTGTTTCCTGAAGGTTAGTTACAACAGATATCTAAATTGAGAGGGTTGCAACGATCATGTGAAGATGATTTGAAAAATTGTTAAGACCAGAGTAAGGAAGAGATATAGAGCTTCATATCATAAAAATGTAGCTTATCTGCTATGTACCTACTACCTACCTATCTGATCTGATCAGTTGTATCGAATCACGGTGACTGTGTTTTGGTCTCTTTCAGTTTTGAACCAAGGAAGAATCCCATGAAAATACAAACGTTTTGTAATATGAACATTATCGGTCAGCTTTCTAAAGTTAAAGATTGAAGATGATTTGAGAGTCCATTAAATTAAAAGAATTTTAATTTCAAATGTCAACCATGGCTCCGTGATTGTTAATTTTAGCCATTGAGAGTCCAGTTCGAATAGTGGATTCTTTAAAATATCTTTAGTCCGCCATCTGTATATTCAATATTGTATTCATCAGTTATGCATACAATAATTTCATTAAAGTTATGGGCTGTATGGACTTTCTAAATTTCTTCTTGAAGTGTACAGATGTACTACATTCAATGTACTTAATCTAAACTTGCTCAGTGATTATCTTAGTTCACATATCGCAAGTATTCCATTCGGTTAATGTCCTTTCATTTGGACTTAAAATATTTGAATTTTAGACATCCAGTGCTTTAGAATTATTTTAAATGCATACTTGTACACGATTTCAATGTACGGAAGTTTGTAGTATTAGTAGAGGTGTAGGTATGTAAGTTATTTTCATTTCTACTCACCAACCAGTCAGTAACTCTTAGATATATAAATACACATCACATAATCACATTCACCAAAATGGTATCTATGTCTCTGTCAAAATATTCGAAGCAGAGAGCCAACAGCCTTGTAAAAAATGTATTACTCATCCTAGTCCTTCATGCAAACGGGTATCGGGTACAGGAGTTTTTCATCTCGTAATTATCATATCTGTTTGTTGTGATATGGTAAAAGGTCTCTATATATCCAAACCCTCCAAACCCACAACAACAGCTGAAAATGTAAGAGTAGGTTTGGGTGGTTGTTTGTATTGTACTATTTTACATTACGCCGAAGAAGTTTGTACTTTGTACTTAAACTTGACAAAAATAGTTTAGTCACTATCACATCAACATCCCTATCTACCCATCTCTCTCAATGCTCTGTATCCTTTTTGTCCCTA
>JAHZNG010005233.1:0-10620 GCA_027744375.1 Orchesellides sinensis | reverse complement strand
TAATGGCTTACGGTAAGGTTCTTGTTTGTAATTTTAATGGCTTTAATATAGGCTATATAACAGGACATCATATTAAATCTAAATGTAAGACTCATTAATTCAAACTGTAGAGCATGGTTCTCACGGTATTCAAAACATCACACTTTTTCACCAAAAACACATTCATTTATCTTTTTGCGGTTAAATATATCTACATTTTTATAAACCCATTTCACCATTTTGGCATCATCAGTTTGTTTCTCTGAATATTACATGACTAACCGAAAAAGCAAAAAACGTGCGGGATTGGCAAAATACTTTTCTCAAGAAGTGATGTAAAATTCCGTAACAACTTGTGGGTGCACATTAAAGACTACTTTGCTTGATAAAAAAAAGTATTGCAGACAGTTCCATTACTGGCAGTCTCATTACAATATTGTCACTTGCATGCACGAAGCGATTGTGCGTATGCATGCATTTCCATGTGGGCTTGTAATGAAGGCATTTCAATTTAAAACATGCATACATGTACATAGGGTATATGTTTGATATACACCTGCACGAAAAGATGCTTGATGATGATAAGTGAGGAATGACTCGTGCAAATCAAGATGCGTGTCTTAGACACTCGGTAGATTTATTAATCGAGCCTGCCACCTTAAACTTCGCATACGGTTAAGGTCTTCGGCCAGAAAACATAGTACGTGAAGTGAAGAACATGTAAAAACGTGTTGGTTTCGTTCCAAATGTGACACAGAAAAAAGAATAATGGATTTAACTATTCTATAGTACTTTTACATGTAAACTCATGCATTTAAATTTGTACATACAATAAACTTAATTCTATCAAAAAGTAGTATTTGATGCTCTTCCGTGCGATTTGAGGAATGACTCGTGCAAATCAAGATGCGTGTCTTAGACACTCGGTAGATTTATTAATCGAGCCTGCCACCTTAAACTTCGCATACGGTTAAGGTCTTCGGCCAGAAAAAAGTACATGAAGTGAAGAACATGTAAAAACGTGTTGGTTTCGTTCCAAATGTGACACGGAAAAAAGAATAATGGATTTAACTATTCTATACTACTTTTACATGTAAACTCATGCATTTAAATTTGTACATACAATAAACTTAATTCTATCAAAAAGTAGTATTTGATGCTCTTCCGTGCGATTACTGTGGTGGTGTGTTCGGTGCGGTATGAGAAAATGACATATTATCTTGGAACGATGAAGGTTTTATTTTACTATTTCACCACAAAACAGTTAACCACAACAGATTTATCATCATCATTTTTGCCACTATTATCATTTTGTGATATGTACCAAATTTCAAAGTAAATGCACATTTAAAAACTACAATCTCATCTTTGTACTTGTACATTAGGAGACAGAAAGTGGAGATTCATATTAACATACAATAGGGGTAGTGGTGGTGTGATGGTGGTACATGCCCCAAAGAAGAAAAAAAGTGCTGTTTCTGACGTGTGACAAGTTTGTCACATTCATTCCCCCGTTTTGTAAAGTACATGATATGTAAGCGTTTCTTACTGTCCATTTATGAAAAGATAAACGTTTACGTAGCGGAATAAACACAACAAAGCAAATTTTAAAAGTGCTGTCAACATTATAATATGTTGTACTGTGCTTTGTGATTCCTTATCCCGTATTGTTTATGATACAGGTTTGCCGCATCTGTATTTAAGTTATATAGCTTTATAATAAAATTTTGGAAATAATTAGCTGCAAATAATATGTAAGCTTTCCCAGATCATCAGTGAAACCTCTTTGACATGTCAAGTGAAGTGACGGAAGTCTGCATGTCACATTTGTACTTATTTAGAAAGAGCATACAGTTTTGCGAAAAAAATGGAATAAAATGTGAAGGCGTTGAGGGACAGGTTCACATTTGCAGAGACGTATTATTACCAAATTCTAAAAGGGCTAAAAATTCGAGAAACCCAGAGACACTAAGTAAGATTTCGTCTAGGCACATCTGCGTATCACGGAGATGAATGCGTGACATGTCAACTAGTATCACGCTCGCTGTTACTCCTAAAGTGGCTGAAATGCAAGTCAAACGGTATTTGACATTTCAACAATATTTTTTGCATAACATGAAGGTTGCCGTAAACGCATTAAATGGTGTACTTACTCTAGTTGATGGATTCATGCAAAGCTAAGTTTTAATCCAAGTTTTCGGTTTTATCTAGATTGGCATACTACATAAGTGGGCTGTCATTTGCAAAAGACATGCGATCTTTTGAATTTCGCCGTAAATATTACAATCAGTTAGTATATTTTTGTAGGATATCATTTTATATTAGAGAAAAGTAAACAATGAATTTGCAGCTGCCCTTCTCTAAAAAGGCGTATGAAAGTTCTCTTATCATCAGCATTTATCTTGAAGAGGTTATCGGTTTGCATTCGCATTTATGTATGTAATGTTTATCTCTTTGTATTATTTAGTTCAAGCAGTCTTATGACTAATGTTTGACAGAAAATACAGTTGGAAACGTTTTAAGTAGAGTATAGTTTGCAACAGGATTTCAGCTAGAGAAGACTGTGTTGGATAGATGCGAGTTTTTGTGTACCAGAAAAAATTAGAATAAATACTGGGTAAATGCATAGGTATGAATAAGTTTGAAGAGCAGGATCACGTTCATGGCTGTGACAAAAATTATCTCAATTATAATAATTTTGGAGGGAGAGGGCACATTATTCTCCCCTTACTATTATCATCGTTTTGAATGCTTACTAGCCTCATTCTTTCATTCATTTGTGTGATAAGAGCTTCACAGTATGCACGGAACCTTAAATAATGACATAAAATGACTTTAAAGCATCTATCTTTCATTTTAATGGCTATTATAAGCTAAAGTACACATTTTAGTTCATTCATTGTGGCTTCACCTCCAACTTAAAAAACTTGATGTTTATTTGTTGGTGATAAAATGGAATAGGCTGTACAAGTTTAAGTCAGTTTTAAGAAACTGTAGTTTAAATGCACCTAATTTAAAGGATATTAATACAGGAGCTTGAGTACACATTAATTTATAAGCAAAAAAATATATACCCTGGGAAGAAAATAATTTAACATATTGAAAAATTAAACTGCGGAATCGTTGAAATACTATACATTTTAGACGGCTGCATAATGTACATACCTAAAATGAGCAGTCCCTGTTATCTTTGTTGATCTAATTTCCGTTGTTTGAGAACTACCGAGCGAACACTCATCGATGTAAATGCATTAGCATAATTTGCTTCTGAACACGCTGATGAGTATTTTTCTATATGCTAAGTGTTTACTTTCTTTCCGATCTCATCACTGTGTGTGATATTGATGTTAACGCAATAGGAAAAGATGATTGATTGAGATTGATATGACACGTGAGAGATTGTCTTGAATACAGACCATTTTCATTATTCCATTACAGTTCAGTTCAAGTTAGCAATTCTGTTACAGAAAATGTATTCAACTGTGCTCCAATGGCAAAGTTTGTATCTTATAACCATACGCTCATACTTAGGTTTTTTCGAATCACTCACATTATTTGGGGGAAATACAATAAAGCGACCAAAAAGAACCAGTTTAGGATCTTAGAATTGTATTTTTGCATTACTCGGAAATTTTTGTGGATTTACTGATATTTTAGACTTGTGCTCAATCCTTTTATCTCCTAGAATCTTTATATATACAAATTTTAAGAGGGTGAATCTTGGTAACACCCCCAAAATGATCTGGTGCAACTGTACCTGCAACCTTTACGACCGCACGTAAACACATTGTACGTTTCTTTGCGTTATGTAATTTCCAAGTTAGTTTATAGTTTAATACCCACCCAATCACTCAAACTTCCATCTATGAAATCTCCCTCTCCCTTTAACCGTTATACTACTTGCATTAGTTTTTTCATGTTCGTTTCGTTCCTTGTGCAATACAGTTGCTTGCACGCAAGATGCATCTTTATTTTGATGATTGTCCAGGGAATAATGTATGCAGCTGTGCGTACTATAAGCTGTCTTGCATGTTCATCCCATGTAGCATACGAAAAAACCAGAATGACTCTTCTCATCATCCCATTAAAATCTTTTTTCGTTTCTCTCCTCTTGGTTACATTCATAACCATTCATAACAGCAGACAACACGAGATTTATCATGGGAAAGACACGTCTCTGCTATGTTCATCTCTCATCTGAAGTTGCATAATATGAAGTAAGTTAATATGAAATTTTCTTCCGTGTATATTTAAAGAGAACATTAACTTGCTCATCGTGCCGGGTAAGTAGCAAGCTCATTCGAGTAATGTTGCTCTAAGAATGAAAGGCAGGAGGGTAGGTTATACAGTCAAAATAAGAATAATATCAAAGGTAGCTAGCGAATAAGCAGCAAATTATGTATATAGTTATGCTCTCAAGCGCATACACATACAAAATTGTCTGTCATACAGAGCTTTTTATAACCACAGCAGCATCGCACAGCATGTTTTGATGATTTTCCATCTCTATTTCTACTTTTGTCTCTCTCTCACTTCTCAACTTCTCATTCCCAAGAAAGAAAAGAAAAAAGTCTCAAAATGAAATGGGTATTTATTCCTACAAGTCAAATAATATACTGGGAGCTACATAACTTCTTGCAGACAATTCAACTTTCATAGAGACACTTTTTACTCATTTACTACTTCCGTACTGCTGTATGATGATGATTGTGACTTCTGAAGTGAAGTCTTTTCTGTCAAAAGTTTTAGACAGAAAAGGATGGAATAAAAATGAAGACTGAAAACCTCAAATTTTGATTTAGAAAGAAACTTTTTTACATACAAATATGCATATACTTTTCTAGTGAAGAGGCTGGAAACTTGTTCATGGAATGCTATTCTCTTGCGCACCACTTTTAGCTGGATAAACTCTTAAGAGTTCAAAAGAGAATAAAAAAGTTCACCTTAGGGCTAGTTTTATTTTAGTCGCATCGCTCTTCATTTGACATGTCATGTCAGTATGGAGGAAGGGTAATATTGTGAGACTACTCCAGGTATCATCGCTTCCTCAGAATTCCTGCTAATTTATTGTATGGTAACACACTTTACTAACCCACATAGTCACATCTCAGCTTTGCGCATTCCTCCGACAGGCTTCCCTTATTTTTATGTAGAGTGCCGCTGGGAACAATATGGAATACATGAAAGTTATTGAAAAAAGAAAGAAGTTGGCTTCCATTATGTAAAACTGCTGCTGTGACATATTACTTACCACAGACCTAAGGAATTCCACCCCTTCTCATTCTTATAAGCGTCGGACCTATTGTTGCTGTCAGAAAAAAGAACCGAAAGTATTATTACACAAGTCCATTACATTAACTTAAAAATCAAATATCAACTCAAAATATCTTAATTTTCCAAGACTGTCGCGGTTATGGTTATGTATGTAGTACATGTACCTATGGATGGTATCTATAGCTAAATAAATTCGTGACACATCCACAACTTAATGCCATTTTCTTCGTTGCTTCCTGTTGTGAAAAAATGCTACTGCTTATTACATTTTTACTGAAGTGGCAAAGAGGAATGACGACTTAAACCCATAGCTTACAAAGGCATGCATGTGTAAGCAATTTATAAGCATCCAACTCAAGAGCTCTTTATGAATCAGGTATACACGTTGTTTATTCAATAAGACAACTCAAAAATTTTAAAGATTCAAGAAGAAGCACTATACTTTAGATTTAAAATACGCAAAGGAAATATCCACTGGAAATAACTTTGAGTTTTGTGATAATATGTAGATGTATGTTAATAAATATACTATTCAAATTACTGGTAAAGTGCGTTTTATGTATGCCAGAATTAGGTAACTTTTGCAGATTTTCAATACGAAAACACACCAAGACATGTAAAACCAACTTTATAAAATATTTCGTGAGAGATAAAAGCTAGAATCTAAGAATCTTTGTTGACACTACTAACTTTACTTGATACCCCAAATGCAACGTCCAGAGATTGACTACCAGTTCCAACTCACATAAAACTATTTACGGATGCAGAAGAAGCATCGATAATCCTTGGAAGCTGGTTTTCTTCAAAGTAGTCATGTCAGTGATGTTTTAATAAATATACTATTCGAATTACTGGTAAAGTGCGTTTTATGTATGCCAGAATTAGGTAACTTTTGCAGATTTTCAATACGAAAACACACCAAGACATGTTAAACCAACTTTATAAAATATTTCGTGAGAGATAAAAGCTAGAATCTAAGAATCTTTGTTGAAACTACTAACTTTACTTGATACCCCCAAACGCAACGTCCAGAGATTGACTACCAGTTCCAACTCACATAAAACTATTTATGGATGCAGAAGAAACATCGATAATCCTTGGAAGCTGGTTTTCTTCAAAGTAGTCATGTCAGTGATGTTTTTTGCTCAATTCTATGATTTCCTTGCCAAGGAATTTTCTACTTTTCCTGATAACTGCTGAAGTAAAAAGCACAAACTAGAAGAGCAAGACCCACTGACTACGCGTAGGAAAAATACCCTATCAAATTTTTATCATCTCATGGATGATAATCAAAAAACTCTATAATAAGGACTTATTTTCTTTACGTAATTCAACTCGTTAGCTAGAGTAAAGTTGGAAATATATGAAGTGAAAACATGCCAGCATTGTAAAAATGTTTAAGGTAGTAAAATCTCCATCTCATCTTTCTTTAAGAGACAAGTCATCTCAGTAATAAAAATGTCATCTTACTTAAAGACTCACAACTGACGACATTGGCATACAACACTGTATGTGCACTGCACACATTTCTTTAAGAAGACTGAAGGAGCAGGAAAGAGGTGAAGAACACTTAATAAAAGTGCATGCGTGCATGCTAATAATATAATCGGGGGTGGTTGTTGGTGGTGTGGTGACTATTTCTTGAAGAACACTGAAGGAGCAGGAAAGAGGTGAAGAACACTTAATAAAAGTGCATGCGTGCATGCTAATAATATAATCGGGGGTGGTTGTTGGTGGTGTGGTGACTAAGTCTTCATTTGAAAGATTTTTCTAATCTGTTAAGTACCTTAATGCTAGTAGCTTTAAGTAGACACTCGAATCTACACTGTCGCCACAGTCAGAGCGCATCATTTTTGTTAACATCTGGCTTAAATCAATAGGATTTATATGAAGGTGAGTATCTAAACATAAACCGGTGACGATGTCGAATTAGAAATGCTGCCTTATATCCAATGTTGTTATGATCAGTGACAAAAAATATTGACTACTTTTCTTATTAGATGAAAAGTATTTTTATTATTCATGCTGTTATCCGAAAAAGCGTTTATGCTTAATAAGTACACTTGAAGANAAATATTGACTACTTTTCTTATTAGATGAAAAGTATTTTTATTATTCATGCTGTTATCCGAAAAAGCGTTTATGCTTAATAAGTACACTTGAAGACCTCGTATGTAAAAATAGGTAAATAGTAAAAAGATGCTTGAATGTCATCATGCGTTTTACTGCATATCTTGCTTCCAAAAATCGTGAGGTTTTAACTTCCAAAATCTATCTCTTATGTGCCCTGTTTATATACATATATGACTATAAAGTTTACTTGCCTCTTCTGTGTGGTAAAATAATCTTGTAGAAAATCGAGTGTCCGACTAGGATCAAGGAATAAGAAGGCAAACCAGCAGCATCACACATTTTTATCTCAAACTAAGTCAGCTTGTTGTATGCCACCATTGGATTTTTTATGATGACAAAAACATGAAATCTTTTTATGACTTTTGTACATGCTCGACCTCTTCACTCAAAAAATCTTATTATGGGGATGCCTATGTATGCCTTATCTCTATCCCCAAATCTCCGGATTTGATAGGCACTCTTGAGGAACAACCCAAGGAAGTTAGCAAACATGCATGAGTAAGAGTAGGAAAACAGGTAAAAATGCAAATGTCAAGAAAATCAGTTATAATAATTTTGCGGTTTCATTTCATTTTTGGGGGAAAATAATGTAAAGTGATATGAATGAACGGGATAGAAATGTATGTATATGATTACAAGTCATAGTAAAATGGTAGTTATTTATATTAAATTGAATTCTAAAGACTCATTAGTGCCTCTCCACAGAAAAAATTATAGGATAGTTCCTCATTGAATTACCGTTTATGTGCATATGGCATTCTATTAGCTGCTCGTCTCTAATTCACTTTACACAACGGGAAATATTAAAATATATACATACAATATTCATTATGTCAGTCGTTATGCTTCACGATTTCTATATGTACACACAGCTAGATTGATATTTAGGATGGAACCCAACAAAAATCTGTTTTTAAATAATAATACTGCACACATCACCATCATCATCTTCTTCAGCATATATTCATCGTGGTCGCTCGCGTCGTGCCTGTATTTCATTATAAAATAACGGGCATTGACTTGTAGATTTTTGGGTGGACGTGTCATACTCAAAGTCACGGTATGATTACATATCCACCAAGATTAGAATGAAAATTAAGAGACGTGTGGACCTGCCTCTATTGTGCCTGGTTGATGATGATGAGTACATATATACACCAAAGTCACACACTAGCATATTCACGAGACACAACAATGAAGATTCTGCTGCGTTGTGTGTGTGGCGTTCTGTCAGATTTTGCATACATTATTTTTATACATATACCCTTTGACCATTTCAGTAATTTGCAATAATCCAACTGCACTATAACTGGTCATATCATAGGTAAAAAAATATTTTTATGTTGCATGTACAAAATAATGGGGATATGATGTGTGCTTTCAGTTTCCTTTTTTGCTTAGACTTGTTTATGCGTTATTTGCAACCATAATGCTGTACTTGGCATATTGGCATAGAACATTATTGCTTATATTTATAAAATATTAAATTACCATGTGGTAGCGAGAAACCCTGTGCCTAATATAAGTATAAATCTTTATTTGGCTTGTTCGTGAATTTTGCGTGAGATTTGTAAATGCTTGAAAGAAAGTAGAAATCCCGCAACGCTCCGTAAAAATTGTATGCAATGCTCATGTACCCCAGCTTTATTGCTACCAATTCAACGAAGATGTTTTTTTATGTTTATGCATAATATATGTTGTCGAAAGATTCGTCTCGCCTTCAAAGAGTTGACTTGGCCTGTCTCGTTAGCTGTCTTCCGTTTTTTATCATACCACACAAAAAATTAAGCTCTCCTCTGTGGATCAAGAGAGTAAATCCACGTTAAGCGTCTCAAAAACGAAAAATTCTCTTAACATCTTTTACCTCTTTTGACGTGCCTTGACATTTTGAGTTACCACCGCCGTAGATACATGTTAACATTTCTGAAATGCACACACGTATGGACAGATATTCAAAATTCAACCTTTCATTTTTGCGTTTAAGGTAATTTGCTTCAAGACACTATTAAAATTATCAAGATTGTCAAATTTTTACTGACGAAACATTATGGGTAAAAGGTTATGCATATGAGAAAAAAGAGTTCCAGTCAATCTAAATGCTACAAAGGTTCAAGCAAAGAGCACACACATCATTTTGTACGTCAAAGAACAAATCTCTTTCAGGTTAACCATTAGTCGAGTATAAATTCGCTTACAGTGATGTTATGCAAACACACACTGCCTAAATGCTGAACAAGATACTAAACAAAATAATGTAATAATTATAGGTGTATTCACATATATTGTTGCGCCGAGTATTTATTAGAGATGAAGCGCAAGAAAAAGAAAAGAAGAGGAGTAAAAAGCTTTTAAAAGATTCTAATCACGATGCTGTAGGCAATCTGATGAAATCCGATGTACGATGTAAATGTAAAATACAAACAAGCGTGAATTGTACTTGAAATTACAGGGAAAATACTTGTGTCTTGATATGCATGCATGCATAATACGCATAATATTGGATGAGTGGTGGTGGTGCATTATGGTTTTTTCATGAAGGAAAGTTCAATCACTTGTTTTTTGCATGTAATATGACATAATGTACATAAACATTCTGAATACAGGTATATAGTAAAAAGTAGTATTCAATAATATGTATTATGTAAGTATGTAGAATCTTTACTCACATGCTAAATTCCAACTAATATTATGCATGCGTACACTTGATCATTGTGTATTCTTTTCTTGCGTGTAATCTCCTAACAAAAAAAGACATACATATAGTGCCCAACCCGTTCTCGTGTCGCTCAACTTTTGACCAAACAGGCAAACTGGCTGAAGCAGTAGTTGTAGTAGTAAACTCTCAAGTTCAAGGCATTTTACCTCACGAAATCGAAGAGAAAAAGAAACAAAAAACATTTGTTGCCTTTACTTCTTTCCCTATGCAGTTTGCTTGCGAACAGTGGTGGTGGTGTTGGTGGCGATAATGATGGTGAATGGAGTGAAGCAAAGTTGCATGATGGGATTTATGGATCAGTGTTTTTATGCAAGCTTTGCTGACCATGTCTGGATTGTCTCTGGGAATATGTTTTCGTCTTGTATGGCTCTAGTGGGATTTCTTAGGATTTATGCAGTCGTGCTTAATATCAAGTAAACATTTCACGTGTAACCTCCTCCAGATTCAAGTTGATGCTGCTGTGTGTGGTGGCTTAAAAAATGAAGTAACTCTTAAGCGTTTCGTAGTATTTTATGCTG
>JAHZNG010005232.1:0-14052 GCA_027744375.1 Orchesellides sinensis | reverse complement strand
TTCTTGGTAAAGCAAGAAGAACTAATGAAGAGATTGCAGGAAAAAAAGAGTCAATGAAAGATTTATGGACCAGGAAAATTTTCCGCCGAGAAGACACCATTGAGGTGATAAATTACAAAATATCTACATTGAGCTTCCCTTGGGAGGGTGGGAGTACATGGTTGACTGAGAGGCAGAGAATCGAAATCAAGTTCAATGAATTGACATCAAAAATATAAAATATGCCATACACATAAAATATAAATTCATATCGTATTTGACCAATACATTTACAGGTTTCACTAAAAGTTGAATGATAGTACTAGAGAAATTTAAATTTCAAGAATACAAGAATTTATGGGAATTTATAATATAGGAAGTATTGGGTCAAGTATGCTTTAGTGTTATAACTTCGTTTATCATCAGAATCTTACTCTTCAGCAACAAATTTGCGCACAGCTAAGTAACATCAATTACAAAAGATGCAGATGAAAGTACCAAACAGCGTCAATGGAACAACTTTCACAGAGCCATGAATAGATGACTAGTTTACGTAAGACGTTATACTATGGAAGCAGCGCAGCGAAAGCAAAGGCATACATTCACCTCTCAACGATACCATTTACATATTTTCTGAATTTAACCAGCAAAATATATCATTTACTTATTTTTCTACATTGAACCATCAAAATATTCCATTTTCATATTTTTCTTCATTTAACCATCAAAATATACTATTTACATATTTTCCTTCATATAACCATCAAATATACCATCCACAAATATTTTACATTGAACCATCAAAATATGCCCTCTACAGATTTTTGTATGTTCGACCATCAACATATTCCCTCAACAAAGATATTTATTCTGTACTATAAAATAATTCCCATTGGTTTTGTTTATCGACTGATCTTGCTGACCAGCGAACTTGTCCTCCGCCTTATACTGATCTACCCTTAGACTATAGAATAATACAGACGAAGGGATAATCAAGAATAAATAAAAATCACTGAGCTAACCATGATTTATCTGGAAGACTGTAATGTACCCACAACAAAACCATTTTTGCTACGTATGTAAATGTATCATACAACCAAAAGGTTGACAATTTACATGTTCTTTTGTTTCGGATTGCGTTTACAACCAAAAGGTCTTTGAATATCTCAATCAAATACTTTTTGTACGTTATATCAGACTGCGAGATAGTGCTTTTAGACTGTGAGATATTTTTATCATCTTCAGCATAGCGTCAGTTTTAGGACAATACATCATATGTCATCATACTGAATAGTTAGTAATCGTAGCTGGATTAACTACCCAATGGATATACGGTTACATGTATTAGTATTAGTCGATGGTACCCACTTAAGCCCGTTTAAACTCAAAAATTCATTTTAACCCGTCCACACTGTGAAGTGTGTAGAATTGTCAAAACAACTGAAATGTATTCGACTTGTCACATTTCTGGACAAGAAAGTTAGCACAAGTCTTTTCCAAAAGTCTTTTAATGGTCGTCGAAACTACTTTTTGGACTACCAGCAATTAAAGGCTGGGACAGATTTTTTTTTGTTTATTCTGGTAGTTGTACATACTATGCCTTCATCTTATTATTAGTATATCATTGGATCTACCAATATGCGAATTTCCATGTGTTTCGGTCAAACCGTTTTTGAGATATGGTGTCCACTTCGCTGCTTAATAATATAATTGGGGCTAACAAAGATATCCTATTTTAAGAAAGCCAATAATTATCATGAAACTTAAAGTCAATCGTGAAATATCGAATTGAATTATTATAAAAACCAAATAGGGGACATCAAAAAGTATCCTTTGGTATGTAGATTGATTTGCTCATCTCTCGTGTTTTTAACGAACTCTAGACACTCACAACTAGGTTAACCCACCTATTAAAAAGACATTATTTTGGTGTTCAGAGTTGCATATTCAATATTAGTTAGGCTTGGTATATTTTTACGTGCGAAATTTAATATGTGATCAGTGTTCGAAACCAGCAACAAGCTTAGATTGTAAAATATTTGTGGATGGTATATTTTTACGTGCGAAATTTAATATGTGATCAGTGTTCGAAACCAGCAACAAGCTTAGAAAATATAAGAAAACAGGGGGTACCCACTGTTCCCAAAAACATTTTAAAAAATTGCGATCCAAAAGCTGTAAGGCCATTTTGTAACAATGGGCTTTGCCATATAAAGTGCATGGCTTTAATTTCGTTGCTCTAGTTCAAAATGGGTTGCTTTTTAGAAATTTTTTTGTAGTTTTGAATAGAAGTATTCTATCTCCTTCTTTCCACATCACTGGCACCAAGTATATATCTACTATTTATACTAATATAGTATACTAATCATTCTAGCTTAGGGGATCGTTTGCCATTCATTTAGTTTCCAGACTACAGAATCCTAATATGTCAATTGAGGTGGGAAATGCATCAATTTTTCGCAAGGTACTGTACCAGTTATATAACCGGAAACAGCACNATACTAATATAGTATACTAATCATTCTAGCTTAGGGGATCGTTTGCCATTCATTTAGTTTCCAGACTACAGAATCCTAATATGTCAATTGAGGTGGGAAATGCATCAATTTTTCGCAAGGTACTGTACCAGTTATATAACCGGAAACAGCACGGATTACGGGCTACAATTGTATTTCATGGTCACGCAGTAAATCGGAATGTATAGCGCTCAAGGAAAAGACGAACAATAATAATTATCCGGATGAGACCGTTAAGAAGACTTCACTAAATACGTCCCATAAATGGAATGATAGCTCAGCCTTGAACAATATTGCTTTCCCCACTTGTCCTTCGACAGCCGAATGGCTCTACTTTTCCTTAATTTTTGGCAAGGGTTGTTATTGCTGGAAAAGGCATATCACACATGACTACTTTTTAGGGTAAATCAAGCATACACGAAAATCTCTGGAGGTAACTGAAATAATGCACCTCCGGAAGCGTTATCAAAAAAACTCTTGAGAATGAGTAAATGAAATCAAGGATGTCTACAGGAAATATTTGGCTGGAGCTCATGAAGAAATTACAGAGTTTTCAGCTACTACAGCTTTTGTAGCTCTTGTTTTCATCGATTGCCAGGAACAAGACAAACTATCATCCTTGCCCTGGAACCAACTGCCTGCTGTCATTGCGCTCGCATGATCGAGCAACCATGAATTATTATTAGTTTCTCCGGTGGTAAAAACTACGTGGTTATTGAGAATATTATTGTTGCTTCTGCTGTTACTGGTTGCTGCTCGTATATGTAAATACTCTATCAAATACAAATCTAACTCTAGCCTACAACTTGTATTGCATTGTCATAGCCGCTTCTTCTCTGAGGTTACGAATACTCCCTTGCCTTGCGCGCGTACTTAAGTTTACCATTCAACCATGGCAAAATTTGCTCACACTCGTTTACCATTCATTTATTTTTACTCTGAGAAGTACAAGTGGATGAAAGGAACGGACGTCGTAAATTTTGGAAGATCGAGACAAAAAAGGAATCTTGGCATGTAGCAAAGTATTTTTTTTTCTTCTCTTATTCTTTAAGCAGAAGCATCCGCTAAACCAATTCCTTATTGGTCTGTAGCTCTCTTCAAAGTTTTCAACTTAAACTGTCTTACGAATTTGTAATATCAAGAGACAGAACAGTTGACAATCACAAAAAATACCACGATACAAACTTTCATGTTCTTCTAACGTATTTATAAATGACTATAACCCAATACATACTACCTATATAATATGTTAGCATGGATGATGATGAACACATAGACAGGTAGTGGGGTAATGGAGGGTTGTCTAAAAAAAGTATTTGTAAGTTGCCTACTGTGGTTATATGAATATGACTTCACTTTATAGCAGTTGGACTTGGCACGTTCTCATCGCAAAAGGCATAAATCCTTCCATGCGTCTCGAGCTCGCTTCATCGGGTTCATCTGTCTTTCAAACCCTATTTTTTCTTCGAACCGAAGGGTTTGATTTTTCCGTCCCCCATTTATATAGTTATTTGGAATGAAGAACCCAATCAAGCTTCATATTAAATCCTGAAACGTATCTTTTATTTCAGTCTGCAGTAAATTATGTAAGAATGAAGGTTTTCCAGAACTGCGTTAATATGATTNTATAGTTATTTGGAATGAAGAACCCAATCAAGCTTCATATTAAATCCTGAAACGTATCTTTTATTTCAGTCTGCAGTAAATTATGTAAGAATGAAGGTTTTCCAGAACTGCGTTAATATGCTTTTCTTCTGCAAATTAATTTAGCACAAAATCTTCGTAAGCTGGTTTAAAATTCATGCCAAATCCCAAAATATTCACAGGTGAAAGAACCATTTGAAAATTGTTAACCCAACCCAACATTGACTGTCCTATTTAAGCTTATTTTGAATCGTTGACTTCGGCATTTCGAATACCTTATAGCGGACGTCAATGGACCTGCCAAACTCATCAACATATCTTCATCCCATCATTAACTAAATACCAGACGCGGTAGTACAGTTATCTTTGTTTTCATCATCATAATAAAGATTTAATATTTAATGTCTGCGTCCGAGTTATAAAGCTTGATACATCTTTCATTGCATCAGAGAAACGTGAGAGCATCTAATCCAATGTAATTGCTTTAAAATGTCCGTGTTGTCTACATGCCAATTTATAAATTTGAAGGGATGATATTTAAAAACAGTTTTCTTTCATGGTTCCAGGTTTAAAAAAAGTAGCACATGGTGTTTGCTGTAACAGCGACAACATCATACTTTTCAGATGCTCAATACAGCAGTAGATATGCCCGATACCGTCGTGTACCTTTTGTGTATATGTATATATGTTCGTCTGGGAGTCTGCACGCGTGTAATATGTATTCAGTCTCTTTACTAACCGGCAAACTTCGTTATCACAACAAAAAACTTAGATGATGATACAGGCAGACCTTCTTTATAGATTTTGGAGGTCTAATCTAATGTATGTATGCATATAATGTATATTTTTTCGATGGTTTACTTTACGGTACAAATGTAAGACTCATTCCAGATAAAAACCCTCCCCAAAAAAGGATTTTGAAGACCATATGTCTATCTATCTGTGGAAACACATGTGAACCGGGAATGAAAAGTTGTAATAGTGGTAATGGGGAGTGAATAAGCATTATGTAAGATGAAATCGGAGCTTTTGTCAGACAAAACAGAGCTTGACTTGGGGAATCTCTTCTGTTCACATTATCAGTACTCAATTTCAAACCCGTTATATAGAAATGTCCATAATAAATTATTGAATTTGTTTTCCACGTTTTTACCTTAGGAGAAGAAAGGTTTTTTTTGTAAAACGAAAAATTGCAAGTTAATACATAATAGTATAAAAACAAACTTTTCTGAGACAACAACATTTAAATTTTAAACTTACTTAGTATGTTATGCCGCCACAATTATATTGACATTCCGTTTTTAAGTGAAAGAAATTAATTTTACATACCGCAGCTTACAAAGTATTCTTGTATGGATAGATATGTACCTACGCTAAAATGATTGACAGACAGAGACAACAGGCTAAACTGTGTGCATGAAGTGCACATGCAGGTTCTGTGACTAAAAACGTACGCTTACAACTGCCGAAGTCTTTTTATACTCACGTTGCAAGTGTAAACATTTAAAAGGAGGAGTAGTAGTAAAGAAATAGTAGTAGTATTCTGTCGTACTCAAAGTTGTACACACAACACAAACATACCGTGTAGTAATGGTACCACTTCCGTAACAAGAAGCGTCTTTCCTCGTCGAGATGATCTAAATTTAACAGAAACTGAACACTGAGTGTTCGAAAAACTCAACCACGTTAGCATGACCGTCTGGATAATATTATATATGGATATGCAGGCTAGCATTGTAAATAGGTATGCTGATAAGTACGTCTAAGCAAGTTTTTGAGCCACGGATTATCTGAAACGTAGACAGAGACGTAACGTAAATTGCAATTTATGCAATGCATATTTCAACCCCTTTAATCTTCTACACCCCAACATTAGAAGCGTTTCTTCACCATAAATTCTAACGATAATAGCGCTGTTACTTTGATCGAAATGCATGAAGCTGTAGAATATAAAGTAAAAAACAATCAGCAAGGAAGTTTTAGCAAACTATGAGTGGGATGTCCAATAGATTTGTGGATAAACACTGTGCTTTTAAAGAGTCAGACATTCAGACATAAATAACTTACGTATTACGGTGAAAATTAAGATTGCGCCCAGTCCCAGTATTAGTGTCATTGAAAATGATAAACATGTATTGTATTAATAGTGAAGAAAATAGCACAGGAAAATACATTTTCTTCAACAGTTACATATGTCATTTACACTTTACGAATGTGAAGTAGCAATGCTGCAAAGGACAGTTATAATGTCAGTTATTGTCATCATTTCTTAATCTTATGCTTAAAAGATTTAAATGATTCATTTAATAGTTCAGTCATCAGCACAGTGCACAAACCTAAAAATTTTCCCTTTGAGAATATATAACTGGCCTTGGGCCTTTCCCCATGTGAATTAAACATTTAAACTACTAAATCAAAATATTCACGACGGTTTTCTCAAAACCAGACAAGACATCTTACCGTCATGTAACAAATGGCTATTTAGAAGCAGCTTTAAGACTTTTAGAAGTTATCAAAAATGCCAACCATAAAAATGAATGATCAAACTTTTCTTTGTGTTAATTCTTAAGATTATCATTATAGCTAACCAAAATTGGGATTCAAAGAAATTCCAATACCATCGGGGTTTTACCAGGTAGGAAAAGTTGATAGGTAAAAGCTTGGCCATACACACATTCCATATTCATGGAAAAAAACTTTTTTAGCTGATTATTATCGTAGAAATATCCACACGACGCGACTAATGATTCCAAGGATTCGCAACGTTTTTAAAAGTTTGAGATTGACTTTCGACATTTGGTGACTTCGTTTGTATTTGTATATAATATTAAGTATATGCATACGTCATACTGCCTAAGTAGACATTTTAGCACAATGAATAAAACAACCACGCAAAAATGCGATGAAAAGCCAACAACCTATAATGTAAGCATAAACACGGACCAAGTAAAAGGCTGAGAGACTATTAGAATAAAACATACAAAAAATATTGCCCATTGCACCCTTCCTTTCTTAGTTGTCATCCCCTGTCTACATAAAATCATGGTTTTCCTGTAAAATGTTGATTATTATTTTTTTATTGCCGTATTACTTTAAAGCTTTCGTGAAGGGATTTACTTACAGTTGAGAAAGCTCGCTCGCTTTGCTCTTATGTATGTCTTCCTCGTACCCAAACTTTTGATTATATAGCGTATGAAAACCAGAAGAGTTTCACTCAACACATGACAATTTCCTTGTGTAATTCTGAAGAAACTAGTGTAGTGCGGAAGAAGGACGGACGAGCAGAATAAAATATTACTTTTATGCACATTTATAACATGTAACGCTAACATTTATTCATTCTATAAATCTTTACTAATAATCCTTTATTAGCTCAACGGGAAAAGGGAAGAAGATTGTTTTTAAAAACTTGCAAACATGTTCTTATGTAAAAAAAAGTTTACGTATTCGTTTCTAATACTTCTAATAAGTTACTTCCAACGTTGATTCCTACTTCTCCTACTCCCTGCATATTACATAAGAAATATACGCTGGTTTGTCGTCGCCGTCACTCTTATTTATCAAGCTTGTTAACCGAGAATTTTTTTAAAGAGTAAGTTTTTAGAATGATACTTATGCTTAACATCTGCATTAAAAACTTAAGTACTTGCGTATATATGTAAACGTCTACGCAATGAATTACAGTACATTCCTTTTGCTCGTACGTGTGCTTCTTTTGCTATCCATTACTGCAGTACAAATAGATAAGTTAACTTATCGTGCCTTGGCTTGTCTTTGCTTGTTTGGTTATGTTACCCGGCTCTGTGATATTTAACCCGTGCCTGATGATGATGATGATGATACTTACTTCTACCGCTCTCTGGCACAAGCCAAGTAAGAATATCCTCAGTCCTCGATCTTCTTACATTAACTACTAATATTCTCTTAATCTCTGCACTCTCTCCCTCTTAATTTCTCTGTTTTCGTCTTGGTGGAATCCTCCCTTCTCTGTGCATTTTATTCTGATTTCAACTCTTCATACAATTATTGCCGAAATTTTTTGTTTACTCCAAAAACCAATGTTGTACAATTATAAAATCATCTAATCTCTCTCAGTCTAGGAAAACTAACTTAGAAGTACGGGGATAAGTTGGATGCATGACTGGGAAAGTTTACATGTTTAAAACCTTATCGCGACAAAAGCTGAAAAATGCATTATGTGTCTGAGATTTTAGTATATTAGTAGAACGCGTATGCAACGGTGTAAGAGCTCTCACAGTGTCTACGTTGGCATTATTGGTGGAAAAACATAATAATAATATAGTATACTTTATCCCCATGCACCAACTCACTAATTCGCTCACTTCACTCACTCGCAGTCAGTCAGTCAAGTAAAGAGTATAAAATGTGAGGCATGCCATGCCTTCATATCTTCATAAGCTTTTAGAACGGTCTAAATGAGCAGTAGTAAAATGTAACGTACTCGACATGTAACATCTTATATATATATATAAACATTTATGTGAATGTATACATATTCCATGAATATTGAAAATGGCATGAGCAGCAGAAAGAGTATTTGTAGTAGTTGTAATAGTAGTAGCAATAGCAGCTTTAAAACTACGAGTGAGTGGCGAAGTAGAAAGAAGGAGCAAAAGGAAAAAGTAAACTGCAGCAGCTGCAGCTGCCACTACAACTTCAGAAGGCCTGAAACCTCTGGCCGAGGAAGGGATATATTGGTATCGGTACAGCACACAGACACACACAGACAAACATCAAGCCATCTCTACTACAACACAACATTTTTACACTACAATCGGTCACAGAAAGAAAAAGAGTGAAGAAGAACAGCCGAGTAAAAAGAAGTGAGGAGCTGGAGCAGTCATAGTCAAAGCCAAAAAAAGTGAGGAGAGGAAGGCAAGGAAGGAAAAGGACAGACGAGAAAGAGAGCAAAAGCCAAAAAGTTTATAAAGTTCTCTGGCTAATATGAGACAAGCAAGGATTTGTAGCTGTACAAAGAACATTTTGTTGATAGCAAAATAAAAAAGTAGCGTGAAGTGGTACTGAGCCACTTTATCGGTCACCAAAATCACAACACTACATGAAGAGCAAAGCAAGTCGTGTGTGTGTGAGAGAGAGAGAGCAACAGAACAAGTTTTTTTCTGTTAAGCGATAAAAAAGAAAGGGAGATATAAAACTTTTCTTGCTTTCTTCCTTTTCCTCTGTTCATCTACACACGTCTTGTTATTCATCCTGCCAGCAATGCTACCTTGCTCCGTCACAATCATCCTCAGTATGATATTATCTCTGCATTTTTTGCCAAATCTGAAAACTCAAACAATCATCTTTGTAAACGGAATTTGTTAAGGTGTAAACCGGACCAGTAAAACAGCCCTGCTACGTATGATATTCTTGGTGTCACACACACACTGCCCAAAATCAAATCTTCCTGAGCCTTAGTCATTTGCATTGCTTATGGAGCATTGCATATATTGCACAATTGCCTGCCAGCCTGCCTTTCCTTACTGGATCCAAACCGGTGCCAGGTTAATAGCCAATAAAAATATGTGAATTTATAACTTTTCACGTCAAGTGACACTTCATGAGCAATCGTCATCCTCATTGGGTTCCTCATCTTGAACAAGTTTGTATGCTGTCTTGTATGTTTTGTGAGCGCAGTGCTCCCACGTCTTAAGAATTCTCTCGATATGAAATCGTATTGTTGTTTCTTACTATGGATTCTTGTGAATTATTATGACCAACAAGACTCTTCCGACAATTATTTCCCTACAAATTTCATACTCACGCCTGCAATTCCGGAAGAGAGTGTGCAATACTAAACGCGTTTGCATATTTTGCAAGGAAAAGAAAACTTTATGATAAGCTTTTGGCAAACGACAGAAATCATCGGCTTTCCTAATAGTTGCAAACCGGAAGGTTACGCGTATGTGTCTTGTGCTGTACAGTCTTATTTAAAATCTGCAATATTCGTTTAAAGAACATAGGCTGTTTTAAATGATCTGTAAAAAGTGCTGCTCATTATTACTCCCATCGGACTACTATTTTATATTTGGTAGGAACACATTGATGTACTTTCTTCTTTACAACAATCATTATAATTAATCATGTTGTTCTCATCCCTTTGCTTACTACTACACGAACGAAACAAGCCTGATGAAAACAAGAATTATTATTCGCCCGAAGAAACACAAGAAGCCAACCCGAGATCCACTTCGCTTTCCCCCTGTCAACGACTAGAATTTAATTCAGAAGATAAATCTGATATTCATTCGTATTCATTGTTGGCATTAGAGAGAAGAGGAGTACCTCTAGTATTATTTAACGACTTTGAACTCGAAAGCTGCGGATGCAGTTGCAGTTGTAACGAAAACAACGACAACAATAATTTTCATCATAGATATTACTATTACTCCAGTGACGATATTCATGCCACGAGCAAAATACTTTTGAGTAGCAGAAACGTTCCTTGTATTCCACGGTTACTTTCACCACCCCCTTTTCCTGCTACTACGTCATTGTCATCATCATTTCCGCCATCACACGTTCCAGTCTTTTACCATCTTCACTCCAGAAGACTGCTGTCTAATCTACTTGGTCTTCATAATAATCCTGGTGAAGCAGGTGTTACTGTGGTGGATACGGATCCTATACTTCAGCAGCGATGAAATACATCATCCTAGTCTTGTGGACCTTTTCTTTGTTTCTACTCATGTTTAGTTCGTTTCCATTCCGGGTTGAGTGTCGACCCACAAGAGCTATGGGTCCAGGCCCACCGTATCTCCCAGGAACAGGGGTTCTTGCCTCACCTCAACAGCAATTCAAAAGCAACTCAGCTTTAGGTATTAGGGGAAGTGGCCGATTGAGCATTTCCAATTGTCCAGTCCAGGAAGGACCCTCAGCCACATCCAGACACAATCCATGGCCTGACCTCTACACCACTGATATCACAGTGAAGGTCTGGGACACTCCACTTGTGCTGGAAGGTATGGCTCGATCTCGGAGTGAGGTCAGGTCTGATGGCACATATGGGGTTACTTTTGACCTAATTCGTGTTGTCAAAGGGGATGCACCCCTCCTGAGACGACGCAAGCAATTCCGACTTCAGTTCCTAGATAATCCCTCATCCCCTACTGGGAACCAGAGTGAGCCCGGAAATACGGCAACTACCATTGTCTCCTCTGGTAGCAGCACTGTTCTTAGCCGAAGTAGTAACATAAATAGTAATCATCCTCATAATTATAATAGAGCTTTAGGTGTACGGAGTAATAGTAATAGTAACAATAATAATAATAACCAGCGAAGTAGTCAACTGAGCAGCAGCAGTGCCAGAGTTAGTAATAGTGGAACAATTAGTCTGAAATCATCCAATTTACATTCGAACTATGTGAATCTTCACAACAGTCAACAGCAACAGCAGCAAACACGTCGGGGCTACACATCATCATCGCCCTCAGCATCCATAAGTAGCAGCAGTAACAGTGCCAGCCGTATTCGAAATAATAATCCATTGTCACAAACCGTCCAGTTCAATCAACAGTATATTAGAAACTATCATGCTAGTGGTAATCATAATAATTTTACTTTAGCGAGTGGGAGTAGGAGCAAAAATGTGCGAATTGCTCGAAGTCATCAACTCCAACAGCAACAACAATATGGGGGTGGTGGTCACAATAGTAATTATGACAATAGTAGGCATGCTCGACACGGGCGTGTGGTCGTAGGTCCGCATAATAACCTTGTGAACAGTGCGAGTAGTAGTAATATCGTTGTTGCTGGCACTGGGAAATGTCTGCCCCCAAGGGCCACTGTGAAAACGGGTCGGAAGTACTTTGTGTTTGCGGCCAAGGTGGAAAATCATTTTGTCGCAGTCTTCTCACCTGAGCTAGCCAACAAAAGAAATACCAAAGCTGTTGAGTCTATTCTTTGCAAAGGATGTGGTAAGTCAGATGCATTCTTTTTGTACGTTATATAATATAATGCCTCCTTTAGCTGAGAATCATTCGTAGAGTACACAAAGCTTCCATCTACTATTCATAAAGATATATTATGGGTTTTAAATGAAAAAATCAGTTTCCAGTCTAGTGCCGACAAACTCGTAACAGCAGATATGGTACAAATATATTTTTTATATGTAGCATTTTCTCTTTTTCTTGTCAAGTAAAAATAATCTTCATTCGTCATATCCCTCATGACTGACAAGAAAACGAAAAAATTTCCTTTTCGTTTTTGAGCTCTCAGTGACTTCACATTTATTCTTATTAATAATATTATTGTGGCATCAGGCCACGGTTTAATCGATGCATCCGGGCTGCATGATTGTTAAGATCATCCTCAAAATTTACCCAAATACCTCTGTTTCTTGCAGCATCCTGGTAAATCACGTAACAAGAACGCGCCCTATTACTTTTGTTGTTTTGTTCATACCCATTTCCTGTTCTTGTCAAAGTAATTAAATAATTAGCCATTGTTGCACAACTAACTTTTTCAAATTTTAGAAGTATTATCTAGCTAAAGTAGCATCTTATTTAGTTCGGTGTATGTGATTTCTTGTCGTACGATCACCCACTTTCAATTCAATCCTCTCTACGAAAATGCTTTTTTTGCTAATCAACTTAGCTTCTACTTTACCTGATGGCTTTATCTTCTAATGCCACACTTTCATATGACTTGCCAATCCACTCCCCGACCAGACGCTTGTGGCTTTTTTTCTCCCACCGTCTCAAACTTGCCATGGTATATAAAGATCGTATTCCTAAGGCTTTACTTGTTCTACATGCAAGGAAGAGTATCATGTGTATTTGAACAAGACATGACTTTTATTACTTTCACCTCGATTGCCTGTGTTTCTGACATACGACAAGAGAGTAAAAGTCGTTGCAAAGTGCAAACAAAGGAACAAGTGATGATGTTGATGATGATGATGATGATTTGTACTCGTACTAAATCAAAATGTATATGGGTGGTGGAAGTAGAAACAAGTAAGCAAAAGGAAACTTGTTCTGACTTGATTTGGGTATAACAGACGCAGTGCAAACACAAGTGTTCGACGTGATCATACAAATGTAACTTGTAACATAAAATACAACACTTCTTCAACTTAATACTCCTGACACTGCTGACTCACTCGAAAACGAGAGAGAGGAGCAGATTAAATAACGATGACAAACGCGTTTACGTCCGCATATTATGATATGAAGATGCGTTATAGTAAACATGAAAATCACGGAAGAAGACTAGCTCTATGGTGCACGGTCGTTATCAGAGAACACAAAACATGATAATATTTACACTCTACACACACTTCACCACTTGATTTCTAGGAAAAAAGTATGCTGCGATTTATGTATATTCTTGCAATTATGGACAAATCCACGAGTCAAAGTCAAAGAACCGGTTTGAGATGAAGACAAAAAGGTTTATATGTACATCGTATCAACAAAAAGGTCTCAGTATAACACAAAAGTTATGTTTATATTTATTTGCATGTACCCATTGATCCATGATTCATGTTTAGACGGTAATATAATATTTCGTATCACATAACACACGTTTCGACATTCAATAAAATGCGAACTAGAAGGGAAATGTTAGATAAAATTGATATTGCCGGAAACATGCAGGAAAACTGATTCTATAACTTCCCTGATATGTCTGGACAACAAGGTACAAATCTGAATGAACTAATACATATTGCATAATTTTTACAAAGACGATAATGTACGCATCTTAGTAGCTATGTATATATAAGGGTTCAAATAAGTATAGAAGTTCATCGTTAAGTGATATCTTCTTTGTCAGTCATGTTCTAATGGTCTATACTGATGTTATTATGATTTAGGCGTAATCCACACAAATACGGCGGAAATTATGGATATGTACGCTATACATATGATAAAGGCCAATAAACTCAACT
>JAHZNG010005231.1:0-10395 GCA_027744375.1 Orchesellides sinensis | reverse complement strand
AACAAAAGAGAAAACATAATAAACAAAAAAAGTTTCTGGGAAAACTTTGACTTTCATCGGAGCATATAGAAAAATACATTACTATCGCCTGTTGACTGACATTTCCCTATCAAACGGATTACTTCCAGAGTGACTTAAACCTTGTGTCTGAACTCACACACCCTGTTTTACATACATCACCATAAAATTTCCCAACCTAATACGATAATCGGTATATACGTCAATATTATACGGTAATTTTTATGGGTTACATAAAAAACTCGTGTGTATGTAATATGCACATGTGCACTTATGCATGTGTGTAAAAAAGCCCAACTCGGATTTTCATCGTCGTCCGTCATCATCATCTTTTGTGAGTTCGCCTATGCTCTTCATCCTCCTCGTGTGTACTTTACTTCTGACTCCCGTTTTTGTGCAGAAAAGTAAGGACAGGCGGATGGAACGGAAGTGTCTGAACAAGAGAGAGAGAGAGCTGCACACATATTGCATTGCATTTTTATTTGGAGGGAGATATATTTGGTGTGCAATCTCCGTTAAGTTAAGCCAACTTGACAGTTTTTTTTGTTCTGAACAACTTTCAATATAATATTTGGGATGTTGGATTGCATTTTTTGGATTCCCAAGAGTTGTCAGTTCAATTCAAGTTGTGTTCTGGTATAGTCCATCTCATTTTCGGTGTTGTGTTTATGCTTTGTGTGGAGGAATTGAAGGTCTGAAATTGAAAGTAATGCCAAAAAATTCATAGTTCACTTAAATCCTTCACACTTCTTCATCTTCAGCCTCACACTTTATCGCAAGAGAGAAAAGAATAAAAATCGAACAAGAATCTTTGAGACTTTTGGGAGTCACTACGGCTGCTGCACTAAAGTATTTCCCGGCTTCAAGCCAAAAAATAAGGCGAATGAAAATTAGAAGAGGACACGAGTAGAATTCGTAATATTACACTGAGCAAAGAACAAGTCTTGTTGTGTGAATGTGTGTGTTGTATTCTGCCAAGTGGACTCCCGTATAAATTTTGCTTGTTGTTAGTCTCCCAACCACTTTTTTCTATTGCTTGTAAAAAAGAGACCGTTAAACAAGCAGTTTTATTTGTAGAAAATTGCTCAGTGTAATAAATAAACCGTAAAAAAGGGTTGTATACCCTGTGTAGCATGGAGTAGTCATAATAATAACGGCACAAGAAAAGTTTGCAATAATCATAAGAGACGATGTAGGAAATGGCTTTCCAAAACGCTCCCATTCCTCTTCACAGCAATTTGGAAGGAATGTAAAGTAGAATTTTGCTCGTGTTGAATTTCATTTGTGAAACTTTAGACGTGTGAACAAGATAAATAAAAACAAGAGTGGAATTTTTGAAAGCGATATTGGGCTGACGTCATTTTTGCGCTATTTTGTTTATAGTAGAAATAAAGGTGTAATTAAACTGACTGTAAACTGGCAAACTATATATCTGCATTGACTCCTTCTGCTGCCATCATCATCCCATTGCCAAAATTTGTTTGTAAAGTTATTCGTGCAGTTGTCAATCGCATCAGTACTATCACCACCGGAAGTAGCAACATGACCGAGTTTGAGCCTGCAGAAGAGGTATGCATAAAATTTAAAGTTTTTGGAATGACGAAGGGTAATGCTTTATCTTCATTCATGTCAGCCAAACTGCCATCATTTATTATTTAGTTATCTTATCAAGCAAGCTTACCATAAGCAAAATTTGCATATGGACGTAGCTTAGTTTGGGCTCCCACTTTTCTGATAAATAACTTTCATTATAAAAGAATTATCTTGATGGGCTATGATGAAGATGGATTGCCCTCCAAGGAAATGATTCCCACATTCCGTAAGATCAAAGTGAATAACTAATTAACACACACACGGAGTGGAAGAACAAAAACGGTGGAATGGGATATAAGGGAAAATGATGGTGTTTTATGAAGTTTCTTCACTTCCTCTTTAGATTTAATTTACATAATCGCAAACATGACGTGTGGAAGAGAAAAAGACCAAAGTAGCTTTTTGGTTTTGTGTAAACATATATCTTGTCAGTCATAAGGATATTTTCGTAAAGTATGTGTATAAAGTGGTCGCGCGGTCATGGTTTGCAAGCTTTAGATGAAAAAGCTCTGGATTTACTCTTTGGGAAGAAGAAGAGGATAGAAAAAAAGCTCATTTATCATCTGTCTATCTTATGTAAAGGGAAAGGAGCACGGAGTGCGAGTACACATAACAGAAAGGGCTTTTTAGAATATGTACTGCACGTGTAAAGTAGTTAAAGGTCTTGCTTTAATGTGGTTTAGAAGCGTTATGGGTGTTTGAGTATTTGAGAATCCGGAAATGGGATGAAAGTGAAGGAAATCGGGTGTAAGAACCAATTTTAGGTTGAAGGTGATGGAGCTGTTGACGAAGGATGTAAAGTAAAGGATGGTGATGAAATGGAAATATTATTTATTGAGTAGCGAATTCTTTAATTTTTAGTTTTAAACTTAGGTTTGCAAAATTTTAAATTGTACCAATTTGTGTATTTGTCACACCCCTATTTTCATATTCAGATACGTTTAGGTGCATCTAATGAGGAAGATTGCATACTCACCTGTCATTAATTAAAATTGTCCAAAACGGTTAATAGTAATATTTGAATGCGTTCCGATTTCTTGAAGTGTTTTAACAAATACTGAATATTTAAATTTAATTAATTTAAATTTAAGCCAGTAAATTAAATTTAGAATGCGAATCACTTGCCCCTTTTCAAAATGCGTTTGCCTGAGACTTCAATAACATTTCAGGTTTCAACCCAAGTTAAATATACGCCATTTGAAATGTGAATGAATGTAAATATGGACCATGCATAATTATAGAACATCAAAGGATAAGTTTTCTGTTGATATTTTTTCTCTTTCATCTCACCATTCCCATTTTATATCCTAAAGTGCTCATAAAATGCTCTCAAAGCATATATAGTATCACAACCAGAGTCGTTCGTTGTCTCTTCCTCATAAAAACAGACATTTCCCATGAACCGCCCTACATTTGTCTATTTCTCTCCCTTTCCCACGTACATTTACACATGACATTCTTCTCTGTATAAAATTTTCTCCTGGAAAAAGAAAATTGGTGGTGTCTTTTATTATCTTTGGTTGATGGCAGTACAGAAAACCACATATTTATCTTATATGTATAGCCTTAAGGGTGTATACGATGTGTCACTAAAACTTATGTACTTCTTCACGAAACCTCCTCCAAAAAAAATATTCTCAAGTCAAGTCTACTTTTTGCGTGTCTTTTTCAAAGATAATAAAAAGTTTGTGCCATCATTTCACCAAAAATGGTCTGCGAGAGAGATCTTGCCTGTTCTTTTGTTTCGTGTGGAGTAAAGAGCCCCAGGGACTACTCCAACATGGTGGAAACATTTTATTCATTTCAAACACGAATCTATCCTTTTAACTAACAACAAAAAGCCTGAAGACTAAAATGTGTAATGTTTTCGTAAGACGAAGGAGAAAAGGTATAGTCCACCTTAAGTCCACATAAGACAGAATGGAATGATTCAAGAAGTGGAAGGGCCATTATTTGTAGCAACTCATCTGCAACTGTGCAGTGTGTGGAGAAAGTGAAACAAAATAGAGTGCGCGACAGACACATTTTATGTCACACATACGCATATAAAATGAAGGTGAACCCTTTATCAGTAAAAGTATGCTTTCTCCACCTTTGCTAGGGGTCTTGTCTGTTTTATTTAGGAGTAGGCTTTTACTTACTTTCTCCTTACCTCATGGAACACAAAATACTTGGGAGAGAAAAATTACCTTAAGTACAACATATACTAAACATATAAATATAAAATACATTAAGGTGCCGAGTCATTACTGTTTAATTAAGTAATAAAACACTGAATGAGTTTCTTAAATAGATTTTTCCTTTCACTACTAAAATAACACTGGGCTCTGTTAAATAAGCAAAAGTTCATCAGTAATTGGTTTCCTATCTTACCTTTTGCAAAAGCTAGTTAAATGGTTAACGCAAAGGCAACAAAATTTGGTGCAAGCTAAGCTAATGACATGCTTTATAATACTGCATACTATAATATATCAGTGTGGAAGAAAGAGACTAGGTTTGTAAGGAAAGCAGTTTTTGATTTATTTGTCTAGGCCAAGCCTAATTTTAATTTATTGATGTGAACCAGCTTATGTGAGCCTTAAATGTTGCGCATGGTCCTAAACTGGTACTTGACATCAGTACTTTACTATGACTAGTCTATACATTATTAGAATACCCTTCGCTTTACTGAAATGGCGAAAGCTTTGTTTTAAATAGAAAAATTATGCTTTGCTTAAATTATCTTTTAAGATTTATTTTGATGCCTTGATTTGTTCTTACACCAAGTAAAGAATTTCACAAATGTTTATCTGTCCCAGATATGCATCCAAACTTATTTTATGCATATATGCTAATACCGTATAAATCATACATTAAAGCATTCTTAGAAGTAAGATGCATACTTAATATCACATTTACAATGAAAAACAGCCTGGGATAATTAAAAGCTCAACAAAATGTTGCTTCCAACCAAAGCGTATCCTTCCAGCTTTTCCAGCAAACATGCTGCCGGAAGGATAGTGGGCTTTCTTTCCTCAGTTGAGCTGTAGGATTCTAGATGTCTCGGAAGGGTTTTAGAACGACCCGTGTGGTTACTTATGTAGTGTAGTATGCTCCACTTATATATTCTAGTGGGTGGCTAGGCAAAAATGAGATTTTTTGGAAGGCATATTCAAAACGATTCCTCTAAAAAACACGATGCTCTTATTATTTTCTTGGAAGCACTTTGGTACAGACGAAAGTAACATGGCAGGGGAGCTTCAAACTCATATTTATAAAGTTTTAGGCGTAAATTGAATCATGATGGGTTGAAATAATGGCGTGACATGACATGACTTGGTGTCAGGCAGTGCTCAGACGCTTTTTACATGTTTTACCTGACACAAGTGAAAGTTCCGATTGCATCTAAAGTGATTTTTATCAGATATCTACATAAGATAATCTATACCGATGGAAATCGGGCGTGTCTTGTCTCTCAATTTTTATTTAATAATGCAACAACGCTTCAAGGATTTTTAATTAAGTCTCACTTTATCCAAGCAAACCCCGTCTTACTTTTTTCTGCACTACAATACAGACTTAGCCAATGACATATCTATTAGTTCAGCCACAACTGAACGTGAATATAAGTAAAAGTACAACGTTGAAATCTAACTGCATCCCGATTGCAATTTTATTTCCGGTCCCTGCTCAAGCTGTGAAATGAACCATGTTACAAATTTCATTTTAAATCCAAACCATATACCCAGCTTGGTATTACTTTTTAGAAACCCAAACCACCAAAGAGAGCGGAAGTACCTTAGACACAAGTAAAGCCTGTCGGTATCTCAATGACTTTGGTTTAACCGAAAATAAAACGTGGAGAGATATCAAAATCAAATGGTTGAGCATACTTGAAAGTAATACATACATACATACATATCCTTAAGGAATGTGAAAGGCATTCCTAAGAAAAGGATACAGATCCAGCTTAAAATACAAGACAGCAGCCTATCTACCTACATCAGACTTTCCTCAGAGATTTCTAAACTGTAAACTAAGACGACAAAAAACCATACCACATAAGCACTTATTCTCTCCAGTAAAGGTCTTAAGAGTCTTGCGATACTCTCCCCAAATTGGTTGTTACTTAAATGGAAAAGTTACAAACCTTTTCCATCTCACAACAACAGCACACACGTCCTTAACGCACGTGTCACTTGCTGACTAACGAACAAACAAACTAACGAAGGCATTTCAACTTTATAGGAATCTTGAAGCTTTTTGAAATCCCTCCTTTGCTTACAACATGGGTAATATGTATGCTGGGAGCATGATCAACAAAAGGCTTACAAACAAACAGCTTCAAACTTAAGAACACTTTTTGGAATCCTGTCTGAGCGTTACTTTTCAAAAAAAAGTTTTATGTGGATTTCCAGGCAATCGACAGATTATGTGTATTCCGTGACACATAGAATCAAGCCCATAAAGCATTATTGCGCATCATAAACCAAATCCACAACAGTTTTGCTTAAAACAAAAAATATAACACTTTCAGACGTAAAGTCAAAACTTTGACATTTTAGCTGTAGACGTCTTTATGAAGGGAACGTGTTGTTTTATTACCTTACATTCGGCAGTTCTACAAAGCCATTTTGAAATTTGACAAGTGAAAGCAAATGCATTAAATAAATAGCCTATGTTATGTAGATATGCATTCGGTGGGCTTACAAAAAGTGGAAAAGCCACGTTTTAAATAAGAGAAAGCAAATTCCCATATGTAAGCCCTGTGCAAAATTCTAAACAGCCCCAAACGTGCGGTTTGTGTGGTATTATGTATTTGCATTACCACAATGAAAATTCACAGACATTCAGACATAGAATGAAAGTTATATAAAAGGCGTTCTCCAAACTGCACACTTAAGCTACACACCTAAACTTGCATACGAGTTGTAATCGCACAGATTTTTGTATCAGGCGACCATCTATCTCTTAAGCAGAGTCGAGCATGATGATATACCAACCACACCAGTGGAAT
This sequence comes from Orchesellides sinensis, assembly GCA_027744375.1. Classification (NCBI taxonomy): domain Eukaryota; kingdom Metazoa; phylum Arthropoda; class Collembola; order Entomobryomorpha; family Orchesellidae; genus Orchesellides; species Orchesellides sinensis. The sequence continues at coordinate 3,788 of JAHZNG010005231.1, read as the reverse complement.
AAGTCAGCATTGAAAAGCGGAAAGGGAGTCAGTCAGCGTAAAGTACAATACTGCCACAGTGCAAAAAAGAAATATTCCATAATGTACCAAAACCTTAATATACCTACTGCGTACATCTAATGTTATGTAGGAGCTCTGTAGAAGATGTGAAATGTACATAAATAAAAAAAGCTGCGTTTTTTATCCTAAGCATCATCTCACACATACGAAGAGTCTTTTCCGCCTATGCTTTTCTTTATAACGGTTTGGTAGCTCGGTTGGTGTAATAGCATCCCTGTCTTGGTAGCTTCGCTGTGCCATTCACTCACATGAATTTGCTCGGTTCACTGATTTGTCCAAATCACATCTTTCTTACGCGAAAGTCAGAGGATGCGTGTCTTTTTTTTGTCATTCTCCCTAAAAAACATACAATCTATGTTCTTGGCATTTTTTTCTGTGTGAGAGAAGGACTGAGTGACAGAGGCCATTTCATATAACCTTTATAAATCCAGTGAAATTCTCCTGAATTACTGAATATTATAAAGTTTATGGGGCACTGTGATATTTATCTGGATTTTACCTACGCTTCTTGTGTTTGTTCTGTGCGCATAATCCTAATCGGGTTCTGATAGCTTCATCAGGCCCGTTTTTATTTCCGATCGAATCAAATTTCGGATTTGGAGGAAAACAAGCCTGTTTTTCGTCGGAAATCAATAGCTCATTATTACAGTGAATATGAAAATAGCGTAACCTTATCACAAGCTATGTTTTCACAGGTGATGGAATAATCACGTCATACTTGTTTTCCAAGTGGTGACATGCTTTTACTTAAACCAGCATGTGAATCTGACAGATTTTCATGAATTCGTAATGAGAGCATAGAAAACAGTTTGGTGGAAATACAATTTGCACTGCGTATCTACAAAAATACTGGGAAGGCTGGAGACGCAGGAAGTAAAAGGGAAATGGTTGATGCGGAATAAAAACATGGTTCATATATAATATCCGCCGCACGTTCCAGTTTCCGATGAAACACCAAAAAGCACTGAGGAAGAAGGTGGTGTATTTGCAAAAGCATTGCAAATACATAATACATTCTGTGTGGAACTAGGTTGTTGGAACCAAAACAATTGTTGTGGTTTTTTTGGTGTTATCAAAAATATAAATAATCGTGAAGAAGGTGGTGTATTTGCAAAAGCATTGCAAATACATAATACATTCTGTGTGGAACTAGGTTGTTGGAACCAAAACAATTGTTGTGGTTTTTTTGGTGTTATCAAAAATATAAATAAATAATTCGTTATCAAATCAACTCATTCATTCTTCATAGCATATCATTCCGTGTAGAAGACATGCGACCCTTATCTTGTGAATGTGCTTTATAAGTTATCAGTATAAAAATAGAATATTTTGTGGTGACCACAACCGGAAATAATTTTTTGTGACACATGTCTCTAAAATAGCATCCAAAATACATAGTTTGTATCCCGTGAAAGGAAATGAAAGCAAAAAGTTGGTGAAAGCAGAGGTTGCAAGTTTACAAAAAACGTTTTACATTTTTTGGTAATATGAAATGTACTTGGCTTCTACCCGTCCGTCATTGTCAACATCATGCCGGTGGTCAGTGACGCACGAACAAGTGTTCGAGGTGGGAGCAGGGCTTACTCCATCGCTACCTCAAAGGATCTTGTGAAGGTCGGCGAAAAAACTGGGATTTTTATTGATATATTTATGATTATTTTTTGTACTCTGCACAGGCTCCTATATACTTCTAATAACATTTTCGATCTAACCTTGTAATTGACTGTACTAAATATAGGTCAGTGATCTTTACTCTGAGCATTATGTTATTACTTTATTCAATATTTTATTGACGCATAAACTTACACAATCCAAACATTTTAAACTATTTTAAACCTAAATGCTAAAACGGAATTGATGGAATAGATAAGAAGAGAAAACAGGTAGTCAGTCCTCGTAGATCTTTTAAAAGTTCCAATTGAGCCATACGTAAACGCAATGGGCTTCATCGCGGTCAGCATTTTTCTAAAAAGCCTTTGCTCCTCCGGATTATTTTGAAGTTGGGAGAAGGAATATGTCCATTTAATGTTCACATGTTTACTCGAGTCATCCACTGAGACAACCAATGCAAAAAGGGTTAATAAGATGACAGTGGTCAGGCTACCAATTAGAGGTCCAAAGACTAACAACTGTAACTGGTCTGGTTTCATTAGGCAACATAACGTATTGCAGAGGACGATAAGCCCGAACATGATTATCAGGTAGATGCAAGATAACACGGAGTAAGTTTCATTTGCAACTTTAAATATGAGTTGCAGAGTGGTCCAATGTTTGAAAGATGTTAGGGCGAATTTAGCGGGAGTGAAGGTTTTGAGGATATCTATACAGCGTTTAACGCTCATTAGGAGGATTAGAGCGTAGAGTGCCATTGTACGGAATGTGGTACAGCCTTCGATGACACACCAGGTGACAATAAAGGTCCGCAGTAGAAATACACCTATGGTTGTCAATTGTGACCTTTGGTCAATTGGAAATATTTCCCGGAGAACAAAGTAGGGAGAGTCTAGGCAAAGATATAGGGTTATCGCTGGGAAAAAGAGGGGCGTCACGGCATACGCCAGAATTATTGCGAGGGAGATGAATCCTAAAATGTCAGCTTCTGCTGGGGTCTTCCAAGCAGACTGGAGGGAGTTTATAATTACTTTAAGGGATTTGGTTTGGTGGAACCAACGTGTTTTTAAAGTGGCAGCGCTCACGTGTATCGGAAATGGACGCTGTTGTATATTTCCATATTGAAATAAACATTCCCGTTCCAATTTTGCTTGAAATTGAAAAAGTCGATTGTAGACGTACGGCAAACTGGAGGAGTTTCTGTGGAGGGTGGCAGCACCGCTTGAAATCAATACAGCAAAACAAATCTGAATGCAAATCAGGAACAGTTCAAATGTTGTATATTTCTTTGGGTGAAAGTAGAAGTCAATTAAAACGTAAACACTGAAAGGACCTCCTAAACACGTTACCAAAATAAAATTAACGAATTCTCACGCTATATACGATCTGTGCTTGGTTTGCCTACGAAATTTTTGTGTGCTAACGTCCCAGTAAATTATCCCTTGATAGCGGTATACTTTATCTGTGATTTGTTGATTGATATTTAGGGCAGTTGTAAGCAACGGCGATAATGGTAACATTTTTTAAAGAGTTACATGCAATTCTTATACAACTCATATAAAAAGCAAAACTACACTGAAAATTACAATGGCGACCATGAAATCTAGTTGTGGTCATTATGCATACTGTTTGTCGCGGAAAAGTGTTGTGAGATGTTAGAGTTGTGAGTATGAGTCGAATTGGGTAGCACCCAAAATATGGTCTGACAAGTGTCAGTGTCTGGACTCTAGACGGTGGTTCGATGAAACTACTGTAGCTCCTTGGTAGACTATTGACAAATGTTAAACATGAGACTATAAACGATTGTCAAAAATATGAGATGAGCAACCAACATGAAGGTTGACAATGCTTAACAGGAACTAGAACGAAGACGTTGAACAAGAACTACAACGAGAACGTCGAACTAGGAGGCTAGAACGAGAACGTTGAAGTTGAAGTAGGAGGCTCCCTACTGGAATGTTGACAAACGTTACAGGTGAGAGTGTGAACAATTGTCAAATGTACGAGGTGATGCTCTCTGACTGGAATGTGGACAAACGTTACAGGCGAGGGCTTGAACGATTGTCAAATGTTCTAGAGAATGCTCCCTGACTGGACTGTGGACAAACGTTACAGGC
>JAHZNG010005230.1:0-10227 GCA_027744375.1 Orchesellides sinensis | reverse complement strand
AATATCCTTAAGGAAAATTGAACCTTTCATCGTGATGAGGTGGAAATATAGCGGAACCAGGTATTATATAGACTTTTTACCTGTTTATTACGATTGTATTTATTGGAGTAGTTGTTTTGGATAAGCAATTTGACCAAACTCCCTCGGCACTCTGCACTGATTGACTTGAGCTCTCTGGCTTTGAATCCGGTACTGTCATTTTTCGACATTGTCACATGCCCAAGTAGAATGAAATGAGCCTTGTCCAGATCAATTTTATTGCTGTAGGTGGAACTGGTTAAGGAGTCGGCTCCCTCTTGCTCCCCAAGATATTCGCCAATGTACAGCTCAATCTTTTCGGCTGAAGAAGAATGAAATCTTGGAATCAAATTCATTTTTGTGATGGAGGAAGGAACATAAGGAGATTATCCGTATCGAAAGAGTATTATTGATTGAAAAGAAAATTTTCCAATTTCATTTTTGAGAAAGGGAAGTCTGGAGAAAGTGGTACTCACGTATTATGTACTGGTGGGCGAGAAGCTGCATGTGTCCAAGCCTAGCTCTGGATTCCAGTTGGAGAATAAGCTCTTGTGGGAATGTGGCAGGTTTGGCTGATCGCCAGCCATTAACGCCAGGACCATGTCGCTCCAGTTCCGAAGCCGGGAAACTGGGATCCTCACCTTTGGGCATGATTTATTACGATTTTAGACCACTTATCGGAATTCATACATGAAGAGATTGGGAATAGTGTTAATGTGGGGGATGACAGGGAATTTTTACTGGAAATGGCTATTTTGGAAGACTTAACTAATGTACCCAACTAAAAGTGTGTATGGATTGCTTAGATCAAATTTATTTAGTGAGTGAGATTTGAAGTTTGGTTTTAATATTAATTTCATACTGAATCGAATTCGCGTAGAATGAAACGGAAGGATATCTGATTAATAAGGCGTTAATTGCATGATTTTTTTAAAAACAAAAAGTCGCTTAACTTAAACATATACTTAAAAGTTGAAATGAAATACAGACTTACTTGAAGCGTGAATCACGCGAAAATTAATCTTTTCAAGCATTTTTGACCAATCCTTGGTTATATCATGAGTTATTGCATGAGTTTCTCTCGATATGGAATATATTTATGGCAGGAAGAACTTTTGAAATGCACATTACTAGCTATTTTACATATTTTATAGACAATCCCTTATTATGTTAAGAAATATGTGTTTATGACACTGCAAAGCACCGCAATAACTATAACTTTTATTTGTTAAGCTAAAAAACAATCACAATCAATAACCTTTTAAATAGCACAATTCACGTTGGCACTAAATTCTAAAATTGCAACAAAAATTATCACATTATTACATATTTATTACAAATCACAATATATTTTGTTGTAGTGTAATAATAATGTCAGTACTAAAATTCAAAACTTTTCTGTAAGCTAAACTCTACGATTAGATCTGGTAGTAAGGTTTGATAGATATTGTCCATAAAAAAGTTTTGGAACTTGTCGATGTCAAAAGTAAAAAACTATAAAAGAGGCTTACAATCTATATGCACCTACAACTTTACACACACAAATATCTTACAACAATTGAACTGTACAAATAGAGATCATTCAGAGAAAGAGTATTATATAATTTGTAGAAACATCTATTTTCTCTAAACCCAACAACCACTTTCATTTTCACTAAATACTCGGAATGTTGTTGCTACTATGCGGTAGCCAAAGAATCTGTTGTGACACAAGCGGGTTGTAGTAGGGAAAGCAGCTAGAGTAAAAAATAGAAGAGTTGGTGCGAAAATACATAGCTACTACGTATTTAGCAATGTGAATCTGCGGGAGACTCATATTTATATATATTTATATGCATATAAAAGGGTTTTCTTATACTTCTGTACATATGTATTACAACTCCTATTCATTTCCTGATGACTATATGGCTACTCCTGCTGAAAGCTCCTGTAACCTTCCCCTCTCTGCTCTCTACCCGCATATTCTAGATGATATGCCTTTTTACTACCCGAATTATAAACGGAAAGGCTTGCTGGAGAGAAGGGAGAAGGCTGTGATATACTGGAAAACCATGGGATTGAAGCGGATCGATAATGCTGGAGTGAAAACCCTCACTGTGCGTTGTGTTGTGTATGTTTGCATGCATTTTTGTGTGCAAACAGTGTAAAAAGGGATATGTTGACTACAAAGGTCTTTTCCAGTAATAGTCATACATAGGAACTGATGATAAGACTGTATGTAATATAAATGTAAAGTATAATAATCCAATTGAATCTATGTATAACATGCAAAAAGATTTTGTACTCAAAATTCTTTAAACGTTGTTCCAGTCCTGAGCTAATGGCTACGTAGGTACATTTTTATGTCTGCATCGATTCATGTTCGTGTGTAAAACCGGATGTTGATGATGGTCCACCAGTTTTGTTCCAGAGATTAGCTTTTAGAACAAATATGGCTGTGTGATGCTATGCGAGTTGCCTAATTTTTACATGATAACATGCCAGGTGACTTTACCAGAAGTCATTGCAAATACTGGGTGCATATTAGTGCATAATTTTTATGAATGTTTGAATCAGGATAGTAACTTTTGCTAATTACGAAGTCTTGGTCATTTTGATAATGGCTAAAGAAGAATCGTATTTTATTGCATAATTTAATTTTACATGTAAAGATCTAACTTTAGCTGATTTGCTTACCAGCAGCGAATATCATACCGTTACCTTATGCATTGCATACCATACTCGTTCAGTCTGAAATATTAAAAAAGCCAATACAATGAGAGGGGAGATTAATCTCTTTTCTGTAGATCCTTTCTCCAACGCCCAGAAGATGTCCTGAGGGGTAGCAAAGGCAAAAGCTTATTTCAATTTTGTCATACAACGCATTTTACCACATATTTTTTAAAAAGCTGGAAACGGATTTAACAAACGTTTGTAAATATGTGACTGGTTTGCTATTGGCTTTTAAAATGAGTTGATTTGATGTTTCGAGATGCTGTTCTTATAATGAGCTACATAGATTAAATTTGCTCTGAGATAAAAATTGTTAAAATATTTTGAATGTAACTTGGCTCAGTGAATTGAAGTGTACTTCCTACATACGTTCCTAATCTGTCCCACAATCAAACCTATTTTTTGCAAGAGACAATTAATATTGCCATTGATAGTTTACAATGTATACGAAATGTAGCTATGCACAAACGGATATTTTATCCCGAATTGAAATTTATGCTTAATTGTAAACATCGCAGGTGTACTTCTCATTATTATTTAAAGTACAACATGATTCTTCATGCTGATTGATATTTTTGAAAACAAGCAAAGCGCAATGCAATCAACTAAGAAAAAATTATTTGTGGACATTACTTGTGCTTGTGCAATCAAAATAGTCTCTTCTGTATAAACTGACAAGCCTTGACGGTGTCTAACTTGTAAAAAAAATTGACAATTCAACGCGAGATGTATTAATTAGTTATTAAGGGTCGCGTAAAGTTTAAAAGATGAATGTCAAAGACGGGAATAGACAACAAAAATTAGTTCAAAGTTGTTTACTGAAAAAACTACTTATCTGTATTATAACAGATTCCATTGATATTCGGTTAAAATGCAGTTGGGAAAGGCATCGCATACTTTTGTTTGGTTCATATTCTTGGCGCATAGAGTTGCACATAACTTTTTTAAATGTAATCCTATGCAAACTGTAATATTAATATGAAATGCACATACAGTTTATTTTTTCATGAATTGTGATGACATATACTGTGTTGTAACTAAAAACGGCATAGTGCACATTTCACACCCAACCTTTGATTGAAATCCTAGTTTACGCCTGTTCGGTAAAAGAACAAGGGAAAAGGGGAGTTTGGAAAGAGACCCGGTGAAAATGCTCTTTATCCGTACAGATTTCGATTTTCGCATCACATCAAAACTTTTCCTTCAAAATTTCCATATGCATATTACTATTACTTTTTACAGTCAACTTCAGATTCCAAATTCCCACTCAACCCAGCCATCCACCCATATTTTAAAAAATCCTTTATTCAAACAGTTTCAACTTGTTTTGTCTTTCGTTGTATGTAAGTGTTTGAATATATTATCCAGAATATATCGTACTGTCATTGAACTGTAATGTTTGTTCAGCCCTTACCTTGTTTCTAAAATGCATATTCACCTTATACGCTTTTGTTTGTATCAAAACAGTTCATAAAGATAAAATACCTAAAACCCATTCCTCCCTTGAGAAATTTCCCTGGTTAAAAAGACTTTTCCTTCCCTATTCAAAATCCTTTCGTGCTAAAGACAAAACTTACATATATACTTGCATAGTCTCTTAAATTTAAACTTACAAAACAATACGTGTACAATGATGATGAGCATTGAAACGGAAAGCGGCTTAATCTTGCACGAAATCATATACTCGTTTAGTACCGCTCAATTGTTGTAGTTTACTGCGTAGAGCAAAAGAACCGTTTTCCACACACACACCGCATCTTTCTATCCACAAATCGATAAGGAGGCTAATCACCGAAAATAATGCACAAAGTAATTTTCTCTCTTTCGCTCTCTCCCTTCTTTTTCATCTCCAATTTCAACATTACACGAGAAGTTTAGCAAGAGAAGAGGGGTAATGAAATGCACCTGTGGTTTTGTTTAAATCAAAAATAATATCAACAAAAAACAATACAAATGCTCCTTTTCCCCTGCGTAGTTATCTTAAATACAGTAAATCGATCGATTTACTCTATACTCTATTTGTTTATGAAATGATGGGGAGTGAGAGAGCAGTAGCAATATCGATTATGCGATCAGAAGAGAGGCGTAATCGTCCTTAATGCCCTTGTTTAATTAAAGAGAAAGTGGGCCCATAAAAATTCCTGAGTAAATAGAGCCGCACTGGTGTAACTGCTTCTTGATTTTGCTTTGTTCATCGTAAAATACATAAAATACTACAAAGTCGGTATCATATATAATGTACCAAACAGAATCTTTGATAAGATCTCATCAAATGATAATTTCTAATATACAGGTATTCCTTTTATGTATGCAAACGCATCTCGTTTTGCAGCCACGATAAATGAGAGGCACTTAAATATAATTCGTTATTTAAGCATGCTCAAGTATCCAACATCTTTTTTTCTGAGAAATACAATAAGGAACGAAGTAAGTACTCCACAATTGAGCATCGCTATTACTTTCATAAAAAAGACCAAGTCGGAGAGTCCGGGAAACTTTGGAAGATGAGCATCTTATTCTCTCTTGACTGGTTCTTCATTCTGTGCGTGGAATGTAGAAATAGGCATCAGAAGACAAGAGTGTTTCACCATCATCATCACAGTCGCGCACACCGTTAACCCTTTCCAGCTTCTTCATCTTCCTTTATGCAAAGTAAGTACGATACTCATATACAGAACAGAAATGCATTAGGAAAGGAGGCAAGACGAAGATACAATTTTTTTTACATCTTGGTAGCGGTGGTGCTTTGGTGGTGGAACGATGTGGTATTCAAAGAGCCTTGTTAGGTTTTCTCAGAGAAGAGGAATCAAAGTAGTATGAAAAGGGTTATGCGAAAGGGAAACGTGTGGAAGAGATATGATACACTTGTCGTTGGCGTATAACACCGTACTTTTGCTTACGAAGCTGAAGAGAGAAGACCCACACCAAACAAGAGCTTGTTCTTGTTCGCTCTCAGTATTTTACAGCAACCCTCTTGCCCTCCAGCCTTCAGTCGCAAACTGTACTTGAACCGTACAACACGGAACGAGGGCATGCTTAACTTTTGTGTATTTGCTTTATATAGGTACATATATCAAAATCTTCAGTCGCAAACTATACTTGAACCGTACAACACGGAACGAGGGCATGCTTAACTTTTGTGTATTTGCTTTATATAGGTACATATATCAAAAGAATATAATACGACCAGAGAGAAGAACCTCTTTGTATGGAGTATTCTCCAGTGTGTTTCTTTTGGAATTTACATAAGACAAGCCGGAATAATAAAAAGTACGGTATACAAAGTTTTCTCTTTACAATTTTGTTTTGTATTGTAATAACAAGCACAAATCGCAAAATCTAGTTAGCTTGTTTCTCTGAATGAAATAGGATTAACCCTGATCTTGACAACAGGATTTGCATTCGTTGATCCACCTGCTCTGCTGACAATATCCGTAAAGAAAGAGCAGTCGGATTTTGGAATGAAATCATTTAAGGGAATTTTGCAGGATTAATTGTTGAAAAGGAAATGGGAGAGGATGTTTTGAGTTTTGAATAGAAAGGGAAAGTGGTGTGACGCATTGCGTGAGCAGTCTTGTCTTGTTGATAAATTCTTTGCGGAAGACGAGGGGAATTTGTAAAGGAAAAAGCACAGGTTTTAGTTTAAGAAGAACCCCATTTTCTTGGTAGAAGACGGAGCATACAATAAATCAAATGGTCTTTTGGAAATTGCATTGCATGTTGCATGCCGCTTTATACAAGCAAACCCCAGTTTTTTGGCTAGTATTCCATACGTAAGGAAAGTAAATGGCATATAATATTGGATTGCATCAGGGAAAAGTAAAGTAAATGCTGTAAACTTTTTTAGGCTTTGTTGGTTCATGTGTGTACATGTGCGTGTGAGGTAATCCTAACGGCTGTAGTTTAAATGGGATATAGCACGAAGGAGAAGAAGGGACTTTAAACGTAGAATAAAATGCTCTTCGATCTTAAATCGTTTTTATGTTAGTATCTCTCACGAGGAAGCAGGAAGTTGTATAGCTTGTATAAGATAAGACAACAACGCAGTATATAATTTGGTTTTTAGAGAAGACCAGAGGAGAGGAAGCCGTGTGGCCAAAAGAAAAAGTGGTTCCCTGCTGGGTTCTCCGTGGAGAGAACAGTTTTGCTAAACCAATTACGGCCCTATTACTAAAAAAAACTGGAGTGAAAATTGGTGCAGAGGACTGGAAAATTGTGGTACTTAATCGAGTTAGGTGAGCAAGGAGCGATTCTACACTGCTCCCTTGTTTGGTGAAGATAAGAGAAAGACTTTTAAGAAGGGGATATAGTGCTCTGGTGAAGAGGGCACGTGGTTGGGAGGAATATAGAAAGTTGGATTAAAACAGATGAGTCGGGGTTTTGCCGTGAAAAGTGAAAATACTTAAATAAAACTGTATTTACACAATAGCTATACTGTTTTGTTATTATTAGTAAGAGAGTGTGAAGAAGCGAATGGAAAGAGACGCTGAAAGCATTGACTTTCCGGCTAATTCTGACTTACTCTTCAACATTATTTAATTACGTTTAATGTAATCGCACAAAAGACGAAGAATCGAGTGAAAGTCAATATCAAAAGAAGAACACTTTGTGCGTCTTCATTAACTCACTTTGATTCAAGGGCGCTTGTTACAATGTAAACAAGGTAAGAATTTTGACTACTTTCACTGCTTCTTACTGATTACCTTGCTAACGACTGTGGGTTTCTTGCATCTTTAATGTGAAATGCTGCTAATCGCAAAAAATAAATATTACAAACGACGTTTTGTTTATGTTTTTAATTATTACTTTAAAGTTATATGTTCAAATTTCTCAAACTTTTGTTTGAAACATTGCGAATTCTAGTTAAAGAAGGCTTGACTTTCTTAACGTTCTGCTTTCCTAAAAACGAACCAATTTGCTTTTTTCCGCGTGTTTGTGTAATTTCCCAAAAGTAAAGAACACCTCTGGCAAACTAGATATAAGGAAAGATATAAGAAGTGAGCCCGGGTATAGAAATAGCATATATACCACATTTATAATACCTTACGCCTTGCCGTATACGTAATGCCGCTAGCATCTTGAAAACCTCATCTGAGAACTGTGTAGCAGTGGCGAAAACTCATGTTCTCTCATCAACGTCAGCTTTCTCGTAGAAGAGTTTCATCCGTACACCTTTCGCCAAGGAAAGGGCTTTGACAACCACAGAAAAAGAAGTATGAAAGGTATGATGAGATGAGGGGTTTTAGAAAGGCTTAGGAAACTTCCTATATAAAAAAATCCTGTAGGTAAATAATATAAGGCGAGAGTTTGTGTTTGTCTACGGGATGTACATATACACAGCCACCGGAAAGATGGAAAAGGGGAAATGAGTTGAACTTTACGGAAAAAAGTTGGTTATTTTGATCAAGTTAAGTCATTAGTCGACTTTTTTTAGTTGTTTAAGTCCATTTCAGCTTCCGTTCTTTCTAAATGTGTTTTTTTGTGTGCAGAAGGCAAACTGCACAAGAGAATACGTAAAAAAGAGTGCATCTTTGACTTTTTCTGTAACTGCATAAAAAGTGTAGATTGTATTATGTAATAATAGCTTTTGTTGCTATTACGTCTTGACCTGCTCGCGCATTCTCTGTTTAAAATTAAGTATGGCATTCTGCGACTTTCATCTTATCCAGACGTAGACAGGCATCCGAACAAAGTAGAAGTTTTACCGACAAAATATATATTCCCCTGAGCTGGATGCAAGTCACAATGAAGGGAATGCTTACTAAGTTCGGTTTATCTAAGAACAACTTCTTAAGATGACGTTAAGTTTGTTTTTGAGGAGAGCAATGGTCTGTTTCCAAAATAACAACAGAGCCACACATGGTCTGTTGCTTCATCCTCTCCAAAAGAAGCCATAAGAAGACATTTATTATTACAGGATAATAATATCACATTTTGAGTAAGTAGCGAAACGAACAAGGCTTGGTTTTTAGTGGAGGAATGAGACAAGACTGACATTCAGCTGTCTTGTTGTGCCAATCCCTAAAAAGTCTTTAGCTTCTTACGAACTACCCTTGGTTTGGTTACACAATAATACATGAAAATTACAAGGGCATTACACAAACAGCAAGTGAGAGACGAGGAGGAAAAGGATATTTCTTGTTATTTTCTAAGTTATTATTATTACAGCCACCAGAGTTGATGAGAATATTTTGACGACCCATCTTGACTAACGAAGAAGGAAAGCAAAAGTTATGATCTTTCAAAGTTCTAGTTAGCAAGGAACATGATATTTGAAAAACAGTTGTCTTGTTTGTAATAAAAACAAGGATTTCCTAATTAGCTTGAAGCTATATACACAAGCACATATACTTCATAAAAAAGTAAGGAAGGAAGGAGTGTTAAGGAAAAAGATGATATTTTGGTGTAATAACACTAAAGAAAATTGCGACAGTGTTGTATGTTATGCTATGGAGAAATATTTATGCATAGTAAAGCTAGTGAATAATTGCTCAAGTCATTTAAAAGTTGAAAACACCTGGGCCTTGTTATATCCCTATAAAAGTTAAGAATGATGATGAATATATACATGGTGTATGTGGAACATGAAGTATTTTTGGCAGGTTGGGTTGGTGACCACAAGGGTATAATATTCTAAGGATAAGTAACGCTCTCGCTGGCATGTAATACCCATAAAAAATTCAGAGGGACATGAACCAGAGAGACAAGGAGAGAGCGGAAGACTTATCTGGTGTGTTTGGAATTTTCATAAGTGAAATCTACACCGAGAGATTAGGCATATTCAACGTTTTGGGGGAAAAGACAAGGGAAAATTTTATCAATTAATGGATGATACCGCGCTTGTTTGGAAACTTTTTGGTCGTCTCCAGTTGTACTTTATTCTGGCTGGGTTTTAATTACTAAAAGGATATGGCTTATGCATAAAATGGCATAAAGGGACAAATATATATTTGAGAAGTTATTTGGTGTTGGTCAAAAGTTTGGAAAATAGTCAGAGTTTTGTGAAGGCTGTCATGTTTTGGAAAGGTGCATGTCGCGGTGGTGTAAATATTGGATGTCGATTTGGGCCGGTTCCATTTTATATAATATTTATATGCATATTTAAGTTAAAATTGTTGTTTATTAATTAAAGCGTCAGCAATGTTTCTTTAAATCAATTAGATATGAATTTATCAAAGATAGCGATTCCAGCCATTCTGACAATAAAATAAGATTGTAAGGTGAAAGTTGTATTTCTGAAACTGGCTTGAATACAGCATCAAAAATACTGAAATACAAAAAAGAAAATATTTTTTGTGTATTTCACACATTCATACAATTCTGTCGTAACTCTGACCTGGTTGATAGGAATACTAAAAGGAAGTATAAAATAGGCATGCCGGAATGTATTCCTACGAGTTTTTCGGTACTCTTTCCTTTTCGAAAGGAGAAACAGATATGGCAGCAATATGCATTGCATAAGCTAAGTATACATCATAAGAAGCTTTTGCATGTGTA
>JAHZNG010005229.1:0-13383 GCA_027744375.1 Orchesellides sinensis | reverse complement strand
GGAAAGTTTCAGAGAAGCTACAACCAATCATATGTAGTAACAAAAGTCAGGAATACTTCGCAGTGGGTCATAATTTGGTAGTGATTTATTCTTAGAACTAAGTTTCAACTAAGAGATAGTGACCAATACTTGTTGAAAAATACTGTTAGTTTGCACTTTCTTTTCAGCACTTTGAAAACCATCTTGATATAATGCCTTTAATCTGAATTAGATCCTTGTATGAGAAAACTTGTATGGTTTCAAAAACATGAGAAATAAATTAAACGTGTTTACTAGTTTACAATTCTCTTCAGAAATAGTTTGATCAACAAATCCGAACATACGCATAACGCCATTGTGTTTGTGTATAAAACAACCAAAATGCAATAATACATCTAAATTCCACACAAAAAGAACACGAATGGCAAAGACATCGTCGAAAGACAAGAAGCTATGCATTTCTATATACAAGCCATTCATAAAAATACGGGAAATTTTATATAAGTTTGAACATTTAGCGTCCTGGGTTTTCAGGGACAGCATTAGAAAAGTCAGGACAAAATCAGGACGCCAGGACGGCGTCCAAAAAACAGGACAGTCCTGTAAAAATCAGGACGAATGGTAAGCCTCTTGCAATCTTTCAAGTTGTTACTGCTACTATTAAAATAGTTGGAGAATTACGCAAGAGAAAAAGGGTGAAAACCTTCTTTCTCAACAAAGCCGAAGTATGAATATGAAAAATGGGTTACCTGAAGATTTGTTATCTAACCCAATAATTTCTCTTTTAAAATGTCCTTGTCACCAAAAGGCACTACAGACGTCTAAGGATTCTTATCCAGTGAACTGCTCTCTTTACATGAGGACATTGTGTGTATGATTTTTTGAACGTCATAATGTAAAATGTAATGATACAAAAACCCTCCGCTTACTTGATCTCATTGTAAAATTGTATGCACAGGTAAAAACTGCTGAAGATTAACCCGGAGTAGGATTTCGCAAAAGTTTAAAAACACGAACATATATTCAAGTATGGCAATTACAAGCGAAGCAAGCATATTCAATAAGAAACTTACGTGTGGTAACGGCGAATGATTGAAATTGACCAACGTTCCTGAACTCATCTTGTTTTCTTTTTTAATGCAAGTCTTATCAAAACCTTCAAACGTCTGTGTGTATGTAGAACTTCAAATAGAAAGTCCAATGTTGAACGATAAATGTTTTATTTTGTCTTCTAAGAATCCCCATACATTGTCGTAACCAATGTTTCTTCACTTCCGTCAAATTAACTAAATGGGGACACTGGTGAAGTTTAGTAGTTCGCTTCTTCTATTCCTGATATAAAAAAATCCCGAGAAAATACTGCTATCAGTCAGATTTTCAACTAAAATAATGTGATTGAGATGACGTTTTAGATGCAATGAAAATTTTTGCAACTATCTTTAAAATTCAAAAGGAATTTAAACATGGACTGCGTCAGATATAGGTATACGAGCCTATTACGAGCACATGTTTACAGAGTCCTCAAGGTGCTTTAGCATAAGCACTTGGATAGATTCTTAATCAAAATCTACCATTATTTTCTCATTATTATCACATCTATGAAACAATCATTAGTTTTATTCTGTGCTCCATTATAAATATTAACTAGAGCAAAAGGAGCGCTGATGTCAATTAAAAAAAATAATAAGTTTTTATGAAAGGAAAATGATGCCGATCAGCATCTAAATTGAGTGCATAAAAGTTCTCGCATTTTTTTAATCTGACGTGAGAACCAAATTCCCAAGTCCAAGGATTCCCCACTCCACGTTTACCCCATTTAGCGTAAACTACTTGTTCTGAAGTTGACCGAAAAGCATGTAAAAAAAAGTTGTGAGAGATATATGCAAATTAGCGGGATAAATTATTGAAACTGGAAACATCCTTTGGGTGGATCATTTCATCTTTTAAGCATTATGTAGTCTCAAATTGTAATGGTCTCCTATTTATATTTGGTTCAGGGTTGTACTGTACAAATGATTTATATGGATACTTCTGAAGTTTCTTCTTGCTTCTCTTACAAATTAATTAATTACGTATTTTACAAAAGTTGGCTTGGCTTGATTGACGTAAATTAAAGGAATTGTTGAAGTAGTTTTGCCTAACTTTTACTAAAATTAAAAGCAAGTTTCTTGCTAAACCGAGTATAGTAGATCCCATTGAAAATTACACATAAAAAAGATATTTTTATCATGCTAGATTTAATCTGAAATACATTAATATTCTTGTCACCCAATTTGGCTGTAATTCAAACCGTTATTTTTAGAAAAGGGTTTGTGGTGATCATGATGAAGGAACTTTTATTTCGCACGCACGTTCCATATGCATCCCCGACTCAATAAACTTGCAAAGCATATTAATTGCCAGAGCTAAAAACGTTTTTGAATATGGAGGTCACACTCCTGTAATATGACTACAATCCCCGTTTTACATATATTATGCACTTCTACTAATTTGCATATACGTAAACAATCCATTTGCAGAGACTTTTAATTCTCACCCGCAAACTTATTGAATTCCATGCCCGTGTTTCCTACTAGAGGTCAATGAGCATTGACTAGATGATTGGCTGATTATAATCTTAGCAAACCACAAGTAATTTGATCGCGCATCGTTTATGCATTTAAAAATCATGTGTCACAAGCCGAGATCAATGAAAGATATGAAGGTATCTAAGCTTAACGTTTAGATATACCCGACTTCAAGCTCAATGAAGCCAAAAAAATGCCGGCATGTCAATTGGCTTTTGTTTGACCTTGCCACCTGCTGTTTTCACCCTATTGGAAAATTGAACACGTACCACAAAACACAATCAATGTAACATATACATACGCTTCTACTAAAACATACATACAAAAGGTTAAAACGGGATAAGATAAAGACAATGCAAAGTATATTAAGACTGCGGAATGTGAAACTTCAAAAGTAATTTTAGCCTTATGGGTTACTTTGATACAAACTAGGAGTGTCTGTATTGTTTTTACAGTTTGGAATTAGGAATGCCAATAGGATTCATTAAAAATTACCAAAATAACATCATCATCGGTTTGGATTTTCTTTCAAAGCTTTGTGGCGGCTACGGTGTTAATATGAGTGGAATTTAAAATGAACTTTTTAGTTGGCTAAAATCTTACTGGAATATTTTTATGGTTGGGGAATTTCTTGTCCAACATGATGTATTAATGTGATGAGGCTAGTTTGCCCTTCTTCACTCAACCACAACATCCCTTAATAGAATCGGGTATATTGGTATTGTATTATTCTAAATGTCCTTTTACTCCAATAAAAACCACACACATAAAATCTTTGAGTTTTCTATTCATCCAGGCCACACACAGTTATTTTTAAGATTGTTCCAATTCTGCATGCACAAAAACCTTCACATAAAAACTAATTGTGAGTTTAAAAAGTGGTGGACACAAGCTTATAAACTGTAACACAATATGGCAGACATAATTTGAGTCAAAAATCAAAAAATGATCAAGAGTCTGTTGAAGACAGTAGATAACCAATGTCAACCGGAAAAGGGTTTACCAAACGAAAACAGTTTTTCTAAAAATTCCCCAAAACTCTTCAGTAAACTAATTTCAATAATGTAAATGCTCTCCAGTTAGTACTACATAACTTGTGTCATGTTAATGATTAAATGAGAGAAACATTACTTTTGGCATTTTTGCACAAATGCATATATTGTGTTACACACATGAATTTAAATATGCATACTTCTAAGAAGCATGCCAGATAGGAGTAGAGCGTTTCAAACTGGACAAATGACACTACTCGATAGAGAGTTGAAGAGGTGATGATAACCCTAACAAATAAATGTAAAATGCATATTTAATTGCTTGAACTAGTACATAGGTAAATGTTTTGGCATTATATTTACATCGTTGTACATAGGATGTAAGCGTCTAGTTGCAGACGCGTACATCGGGTACATTTGTCTACTAATGTGCATGGTAAGTAGTCATTTAATGATACGCTTCGAACCTTGCAAGGTCACTATAGTATCATAAATATCCCAAGATATACGATATGCTTACTAAACTACTGGGTAAACAAGTAGCGAAACAATTGAAGAAATATATATAGTATCATTGTGATTACCTGAAACAAATCTAGCATACAAAATTGTAACTCAAAACTAATTGGTGAAACACCGGTTAGCAGACGGATGGACATAGAGTTTACATAAAAAAACAAGAGTTTCGCTACGTGCACGTAGTAATTATTAATATTGCAAAATTTATGATTAGTTGTGGGTATGATTTGATGATGCATGTTTATTTCATGGTTAGTTTAGTTTTTACCTGTCAAAACATCGTAAAACATGCCTTAATTACAGTGAAATGCATTGTAATAGCATAAATTGGAATTAAGCTGTGTTGCCAACATTAAAAATATTAAGTTTACTAGCAATCAATCAAGAAAAAAATATTTTGTACTGTGATTTTGCTCTGTATTGTATTAAATCAGACTACATTTTAAAATATGTGCATATTTGTGACAAACTAGAACAGATATTATACATGTACTTAATACAACCATTACCTATTCAGTACGTGCATAGGCAAGGTATAATATTCACTAAGCAACTGTAACATATGATAGCTTGAATATTGCATTGGGTCTGATGCTTTCGCAGTATCTCTTTTCTCGTTATATGAACCACCTAAAATCCTGAATGTTCTCCCAGCTTCAGATTCATTCCAGTGGAGACCGTCAAGCGGACTGCACACGCCGTGACCAAGCTCTTTCCCCCTCACTCTCTCTATATATTCCCAAAGTCATTAACTACTTTTACGCATCTTTGAAATTTTCCAATAAAATTCCTTTTTATTAAACGCTTTTAATCAATGTTTTTGCAAGCATTTACCTAACAAATCTCACCAAAGCAAAAATATATATTGCAACAAAGACATCAACAAATGTTTTTCATGTAGCATGTTCCCCTACGTTGTAAGTTGCAATAAAAATACATAATAATAAACAACAATCATTCCATTATTACTTTGCATTGATGCAATTTCACTTATGGCCAAAATGATGATGAGCATTGATACGTTGTGTGCTCACCAAGGCGAGAAAACCAATGTCAAGGTCATGGCGTGGCAACAAGGTACACATTACGTCTTAACGTCTCGTCCATATTCCCTTACAATGTTGCAGCACAACAATGTTATAATTTATACATGATATTATGCATTTATTTACATACATTTCTACATATCTGTTACAAAGGTACACAAGAAAAAATGCAGAGTACCGTATGGTTCAACATAGTTCATTGTGGCGTAGCACATGGTCTCCTTCCTTTTCATTCATTGTTTAATTTGCATCAATGCAATATAACACTTGCAATTTGTCCATTTGCAATTATTTTAATACGGGGGTAAATTGAGATATCTCTCTGCAAATAACCCTGATTTACGTATAAATACACGGGTAAAAAATATCCTTTTGTAAACTAGGTACTTGAAACTTGTTTGCGTGTGTTGAAGAGAGGATATATATATGATTAATATGTACATAAGCTTAAAAATAACTAATGAAAATGTCAACTTACCGGATAACAATTGTATTTTTCAAGTTTGGGCCCCACTATTTGTATTTGCTTTCTGGAAACAAGGTAAATGTCCAAAGCTTCATATCATTTTTATCATCATGGCCAGGGTGAGTCAGAGATGATATTGCTGATGATGACGATGACGACCATACATAATCCAGCAGAATATTTGCAAAATGAGTGTGTNGCACTTGTGCCTGGCCGTGGCCTTGTCTCTTGCCTCGTGTCTCGTGTGCGTGCCCTCAAGAGTTTCTATATCTGGTTCTGGTTAAACCAGCTTTTGCAATTATAATAGTCAGAGATGATATTGCTGATGATGACGATGACGACCATACATAATCCAGCAGAATATTTGCAAAATGAGTGTGTTTTTTGCACACTTACAAACACACAGGCCAACGTTATAGTTTAGTCTGAGAGTGAGTTATTTTACAGTATCATATTCGTTGCAACATGCAACACTGTGAGATGAATGGAATAACTACAAAAAAACGAATGTTTATTATGGTTGCCTGTTGCACTTGTGCCTGGCCGTGGCCTTGTCTCTTGCCTCGTGTCTCGTGTGCGTGCCCTCAAGAGTTTCTATATCTGGTTCTGGTTAAACCAGCTTTTGCAATTATAATAATAAAAACACAGTTCTTTCTGTTTTGGACTCTCTCAATAGCACTACTTGATATATATACTCAATTACTATGCCAAGTTACATTTGTTGTTACTCTTCTCTCTTTGCTGCAATTCCTAATCGGCAAATTGGCAACTTTTCTCGTCTACTTCTATCTCTTTATTTATTCAAATGAAAGGTTTTGCAAATGCTCTCACGATAACTGAATCTCTTGTTTTGGCTTCTCACTTTTTTTCTGTGCACGCGTGCAGTTTTTTATTCATGTTCTCTCAGCGCCCACCTAGTACAATAAAGTAGGGATAAAAACTTGTTGCACTTTTCCGATAATATTGAGACACGTGTTGATTGTGAGAGTTCCCGTAAAAACTCCTGTTTCACAATTAGTCTTTTCTTTATGCATATTGTAGCTATTTAAGTCACTTTTATTCTTTTTTTAAACTCACACTGATATTTTGTCTTTTAATCCAGTTTTAAAGATAATCGCTCACTAATTCAGTTTCTTAAAACTTACAATGTGGCTAAACACATAGCCCAAAGATATTCTTTTGAGCAGTCGAGTCACCGGCATGAAATCTGTAATCGCTATGATGACTCTCTTGAAGAGACTGTAGATATTATATGACCACCCAGAAAAAAAATGACTAGACACACAAATAAGCAGCACAATTTTTTTCATAAACT
Organism: Orchesellides sinensis; assembly: GCA_027744375.1. Lineage (NCBI taxonomy): Eukaryota > Metazoa > Arthropoda > Collembola > Entomobryomorpha > Orchesellidae > Orchesellides > Orchesellides sinensis. The sequence continues at coordinate 6,499 of JAHZNG010005229.1, read as the reverse complement.
AGTCAAGATATATTGTCCCCAGATAATTTTTTTGATTTGACAATAATTATATGTAGATGATAATAAGGAAGCTTGTCTCCTCCTCCGAGATGCTAACATGACAGTAAATACAATACTGGTGAATCGGGAAGGGGGTGAGTGAGCAGAAGTCGGTGAATCTTATTTTTCAAGATGACTTCCTTTTTCTTTTTAATCAATGAACAGGTTCGCTCACTGTCTACAAGGTCCTAAAGGTCGGTGTCGTCGTCTGTGTTTTTAGATTCGATATCCAGTAGCCCTCCCAATGATGTCAACCGTTGGTAATGATGACTCTAATGAGGATGCTGATAATGATACATTATATTTGCTGGTCCAACTGTACAGCCAATGTACAATAGCTTGTTTGTTGTGTACGTCTACTGTGCAACGGCTACTGTGTTAATTATTTTTTTCTGAACGGTTTGAGTATCCTGGGAGGCCGGACGATGCGCGACCGAACGGTTATGATTTTATATATTGTTTGCTGGAGTGTGTGTGCGAAAGAGTTAAAAAGAGTGTGAGGAAGGTGTCTTACGTTGCTTAGCTTTTGGAACACTACTACGAGCTAGTGGGGCACGAGTAAATCCTTTTTCGCTATGCTGTTAGTTCTTCGCTCTTATGCGTCAAAGCATATAATCAACATCCTCACATTATCATCTCACACACCGTTTTGCATCTTCCTCTTGCTAAATATATCAAATATATCATGGCACATTATTAGCGTATCATACAATTGTAACAGTGGGATTATAGTGTATAAGCACATATATATTGTCTATTCGTAGAGAAACCGTGGTGGGGAGGACGGTTAACATATATGGCGAAAATGTACTTATTTGAAATAGTCGTTTATTAAAAAGGATAATACTTGCCGAATCATCATTTGGCTATTAGATAACAAGATGCTTTTAATAATCAAAAATGGGCAATGCCATAACGTATGTAGGCAATACATATATTCAAGGCGTTCAGTTAATGTCTTACGTTAATAAGTAGTAACTGCAGCACTGTCAAAATATAGTTAATGTATAAATAGTCTTAGTCATACTGAACAATGAATGTCAGTGTTCTCGCAAGTATGTATATGCATTAGGGTAAAGGATGAATATCTGGAAAAGTAGTCCAGTGAACAAAACTGCGACAATGCTAATCTCAATAGTGTTTAAAGTGCTTGGATAGGTATGTGCATATCATTGTGTGTGACCACATTAATACAATGAAGTGCATTGTCAGATTAAGTTAAATGATCATAAACTGAATTCAGTTGACTACCTATGTCCGACTTGGCTTCTAAGTCATTCTTATGTGTGTATATAGGAGGATCACTAATGAAAGCAAGGGACAAGGAGTGGATGGATCACTAATTGGTTTCCAAGTAGTTCCCAAAGTGAGTCGAATATACGAGAGTATTCTGTGGTAGGGCTAGTTGTATTTGAAAGCAGTGGGGGGTAATACATAATGTAAGTTATGCTTTAAGCATTATAAGGTAATCTAGTGCATATTCTTATATTCTTTAAAGTTAGAGTTTTCCGCAAACAATAATTTTAACGTGGGTAATGAAAAGAGGCGGAGTTACAATGAATGTTACGGTAGAAGATATTCTAGCTCTTGCTTAAAAGCATTACCATGCAGATTTTTAAATTAATTAAGGTTTGACTGAAAATCATACATTGAATATACAGCGATTGCCATAAACAGGTGCTATATATCCAGTTAACTATATCGTGCAATAATTGAAATGGAAACACAAGTTGGTTGCTTGAAGTGAAGCGATTTGAAATACAATGCAACGCAATTAAAGCTTATTGGAACACTAATACTAGAAGAACTTTGTTAACATACATTATAAAAAGGTGGTGATAAAATACATTTTAGAGTATACATAAAAAATTGCAGCTATGCAAACCAGAATGCGTACGATTTTCGATCATACTCATGCAGCAACACTTTCATGGTTTATTTTACTTAAGTAAAATCACACCTAATATAATTCATACTATTCACCTAATATTCCATAGGAAACTACAATAGGGATTTCTAGATATGTACTAATGTATGAGTAACTGTGGCTTTACATACGTTATAATGTAGGTGACGCCAAAGCAACGACATTCAGTCAAAGTTCAAAGAGTATACACAGGTACCTATGTGGGTGTGCTGCAAACTATACATATGTTTCTCACTTATTTGCAACAACGCCACAGAACAGAAGTAGAGTCACATTTGGAAATCCGCTGATTTGATAAGGTCAAGAGAATCCAAGGTTATATTTAAATATTCCGTAGAACTTTGTAATCTCTTACCTTTTCCGAATTAGGCTGATATTACCTGCTTGCAATTAAATCGGGTTTCCTGAATACGTAAGATGTACCTTTAAAATAAATAGCAATAAATAAGTTACTAGGCAAAGGTATGCGCAAGAAGACGTTGTCCTCTTCCCAAGTGCACGATAATTTGCTTTGCTAAACTAATGATAGCACTTTGCCAAATGCAAAGACATACTTATACTAAGTAATACATGTATATAAACATGTCAAATGTGCAGCATGATCTATCTTACTTGCGATGGGCCGTGATGCATTACAAATTTGCAAAACACTTCACTGTAAAGATGATACTAAAGATTTAGACAGAGTGAGAAGTCGGATTTTGCTTGCATTGTATCTTTTGGTTTTACATATAGCATGCACAAGACTTGCCAATCTCAACATGAAATCTGTTTAATAGTATTTTTGCGCTATAGAGCATCCCCAAAGCATTTCATGTCATCCTCGATCCTCCTCATCTCATCGTCAGTCAGTTGGTGCGTTTACAAAGAGAATCATCACACTCAGGCAATGAAACATTAACTCATGATAACTCGCTGTACTTTGGAGCAACTAGGTCAGTAGTGTATAGAAGGCTGCACCGTGTGCATCTCCAAAAAATAAGCTGCAGCGAAGGTAGTAGAAACGGGTTTGTTTTTAACTATTCCAAACCAAAGTTTCCTAATATGATGCAGCCATACTTAAGGAGGCTTTGAGAGCATGCGTATTTTTTAAAACTAGATTTGAATATTAAAAGAGTCAAAGTTTCGAAATGGAAACGACTGCGATTGAGCAATATTGGAAAACTTGTCTTGATGATGAATTTAGTCTTTGTCAGCGAAACTCTGGAAACATTCATAAAATGTTATTCTGAGTTATTCTTTGAATGGCATAATAATTGTAGAAATTTGTACATGCTTCGTTTTTTCATGTTTACATGCAATTTTCTGCTGCTAACCTCACGAATCTAGGCATATTTGTACTTGTTACGTTACAAACACATATAAATGCTCTGCTTATCATGATAAAACGATGTTTATGCGAAAAAGAATCGTGTGTTTATGTGTGAGTGTGTTAATCGTTTATTATTAGCAAGTAAGGCAATATAACATGGAATTGAGAACTGCAAGCAAACCTAACCCATCTTTAATTTATGTAAAGCAGTCTGTCAGTCACTATGCATGCGCGCATATATGCAGACACACTCTTGCATTCTTATTGGGACTAACACTATCATCATGCTCTTCTTTGTGACCTTCAGAGAGATATACGAAGCAACGAGAAAAGACTGAAAGAGTTGAATTTTTTGTTGTTGGATGGAAAACAGTCTGCCACAATGCAATCCTTAACTGCAACAAAACGACTATATTGCATACATCGCAATAGTTAATATAGGTTCATATATGTTATACGAATACTGCATACCTTACATGCAAGATGCATACATGCAAGTATAAACTGTATGTATTTTATATTAACTAACTAACGTATATTAATGTGAGATAGGGTCATGAGTGACCGGCTATAATTTCCGCCACGTGGAGAAGCTGTTAGCCTTGTTAGGTACGACAAAATCCTCTTTTTTAATATTCGCAATTCTCGCAATCTTCTCGGTGTTCGTGTTCCATTCCAAAATCGCAACCAATACCATCATCATCATCGTGAGCATTCAAGTCAATTTTTGTTTTCTTCACAATGCAATGTACTTAAAAACGTTTGAGTACATCACATCTGTCTTTTATTGAATATGACGACAAACCTACACTATTATATGCATCACATTATATGTATTTTGGGTTACACATATGCTAAATCCAAACAAAACATTACTCAATGAGTTAGCTTTTTTGACAAGTAACTCTGTGTACTGACTAGCTATTACGTAAAAACCTCTTGCGTAGTTTAATAGGACATATATGTCATATTCATGCAATAAATAAATGTAAGTCGAGGGCGACGGTTTTTTACTGGGAGTTAAAAGCATCATTTTTCGGGGTGAATTATTTTGTTTGTATTTTGTCATTTTACCGACTTGACCTGAAACTTTTCATATTTCATTCAGAGCTGATGAAGTAAAGCCATTAAGGCATATTTACATACACAGCAGAGCGTGTCTTGTATGTCCGCTTTAAGAGACGGAAGTCATCTTTATTTCTGAGAAGCCATGTGTAAGCATAGTTTATTCAAGGTGTGAACAAACATTCACGCAGTTTTTCTGCAGCAAAATTAAATCTGAGTATTTGGCAATAAAGCGATATAGGTTGGATTGTATAATGATATTGCAATATGTACGCCTCGTGCCATTTTTTATATTGCTTTTAGATACAAAACACAAAATATTACAATTAATAACGTAAAATAGCTGAAGATACAACTTTTAATCACTTTTCTGTGTAATATCGTGGGAATAGCATTGAACTTGACTGACGAATTTAGGCATCAGCTCCTCCTCATTGTTTGTGGTCGTCATATAATTACTAGCTAGATTTTAGACTGGAAGCGTATTTACTACTATTGTTATGAGAACATAAAAGCGATATAGGGGATATAGCGATATAGGTAATAATGAATTGTTTGTGTGTTGGTCTAACATACGGCTGGACTGTTTACAACACAAAACAGAAATGATCTCTCTGGTAGATTATGCTAGAGTCAAGGCCAAGGTCACAGTTGCCTTTAGTTTTTTCGGTACCTACTGGAAGATTCGCCTGTTGCAAAACTTGCATTAAAAAATGTATACCAAATCAATGCATCTGCGTGCATTATAAATTCGATAGGTACCTATACATGATATGATGGTATTCCACGAAATGGTTGTACAGAGTAAGAATCGTTTATTCTTTGAATACTCTTAATATCTTTTTGGACTTTTGAACCGGCCAATTTTAGTTTTTCTGCTGTTCTGTTAAAGTCATAAGTTCTGTTTTACATTCGCTACATCTTTAGTTGTTTAACATCTTTTACAAAGCTTATTCGCTACGTTTACATTTTCATTCATAATTTTTTCTCCTGAAAATATACCTTTCGATCAATGATATTTCTCTGGTTTAAACAATTCCTTTTCCTGAATGTTTTTTACTAGCCTTGATTCATTCAGTTGAGGAAAAAATGTTTAACTATGTTTGAACTAGTTTCAAGTCCAAGTATAGCTAAAAGACTGTATGTGTTTGTCATCTGAGTAACAAGAAGGCCTCTCTAACCCCACATCCCGTGTCGTGCCATTTTTGGTGAAGGAATTCATTCACTAATTTAGCTTCCAGTATTACTCGTTTCATTCATAAGTTTTTGTTTGTTTCTTGTGTAGTTTTCCTTAAAACCCTCCAAATGCATTTAAATGAGCTGGAGGACTTGTGAATGAATCTTGGGAGAAGAATCGCAAATAAAGATGGACTCTAGTGGAATATTACTCAGTAATAAATAATAAAATTAAGAATGCAAATGATATTTTTCATAAAATGCATAAATTAGTTTATCAGGGTACATGTGGATAAAAATGGACAGAAGCTCATTGTTCTCATAACTAATGCATCTAATTAAGCTCAAGCTGATAACCTAAAGTTCGCGACCTCACCTTATTAAAAACTTTATCGCACAAATGGAAGGAGAGTCTGGATAAAACTGATATTTTAATGCGTAGTTGTATTATCCTACTAAAACATGTGTTATAACACAATCATGCACACACGAGCAAATTAAGCTAATTACGACACCCCAACTAGGTTACAATACAGAAAGGTCTTATACTGCCAATGAGAATAATAAAAGGTCCAAAAATAATAATTAGCCCAAGTAATCCACTTCATTTACCATTAGCAAGCAAGATATTACTAATAACCTAATCGAGTAAAACAGGAATAATTGAAAATTCACATATTTTTGATCATTTGACCACTTTCGAATATTTAATTATATTCCTTAAAAGTACTTCACCGGTACTTCATACGTACGTACGCATACCTGTTTAATATCATTCTAAAATATGAAACAATTATCCCATCACGTGTCGGATTGCATTGGAGCGGAAAGTATGTAGATATATTTCATGACTCATTCTAGAAATAACTACCTCGTGATTTTTGATTTTTAAAAGCATACAACAAGATATAAAAACAATAACTAACTTAGTGTTTTTGACCAATTTCTTCCCTCTGTAGAATTCAATAACCTTGTGTGGC
>JAHZNG010005227.1:0-10920 GCA_027744375.1 Orchesellides sinensis | reverse complement strand
ATTTGCCACTGGTGAATTTAGTGTTGTCGCAAGTCCAACATTGGGATCTACTGGAGAGCCCGATCTTGGCGTCACAGGTGTAGGTGGGGGTGTTGAGAACGCATTTCTCGTACCATTACTTGTATTATGATTACTGTTATTACTATGATGATGATGGTGGTTGTGAGAGGACGAAGGCATCGGGAGTAACTTGACAGGTCTGAGTTTTCTCATGGAAGCTCGTACAATTGGTCGATCACTCTCATAACCTTCCTCTTGGTCAAGGTCAGCCAAGTCTGGCTCAATCTCAACTAGAGATGACACATCGTCATCATCGTACACCTCTTCATCCTCTAAATTCTGAACCCCATTATTCCCTTCTACACAAATGCCACTACACTGCTGTACTGGTGCACCAGATTGGAGAGATTCACTGTCATTTTCATCAATTATAATTAACAAGTCCTCATCTTCCTCATCTCCACAACCACTCAGTAACAAGTCGGCCAAAGTTTCAACCGAATTCTTTATCCTACTTGTTGAACTAACTGCTGCGGTGGGGCACTGAAGAACTGATGGGCTCAATGGGGAACTTAAGGCTACTAAGCCTTGCAAGGCTTCATTGTCATCTTCCTGTTCTATTCTTTCTAAAATGGCATTAAAATTTTCTAGCACTTTGGCAATCTCACTGGTTGACTGAAGAGTATCCAAATCAACGAGAAACTCTTGGAGTCGTTTCTTATGCTCAGAGGATCCTGAGGCGTTGGATGAAGTCGTTGGGGAATTTCCGGAAGATGACTGCGTGGATTTTGTGGAATCTACCGAGTCTGTCTTCGTCAGCAAGTATTTCATCACAGACTCGGGAATCTCTCCAGGAATTTTTGCACTTTGTGTTGATGATAAATCTCCATTGTTTGTTGATGAACTCTTAACATTTAATGCCACCGACTGTGGGTCACGGTGGTCCCCACAAGAATTATTGGGACCATTACTACTACAACTCGTTAAACGTTGTGCTGATGAATGGTCGAGTTTGGAACCATCATAACCACCTCCCTGATGCTGTGGCCAACGTGATAATGGACTACTGCTGCTACTACTACATCCATTGTTGATATTGTGACAATAGGAAGAGTTGCCGTTGACAAAGTCGAGGTTTAGGATGTCTATTGTAGTGCTTAAGGAAGACGGAAGGGCTGTAACAACATTAGTGCTTGAGCCATTATTGGCCATTGCCATTTCTGGTGTTGCAGATGACGACGCTGATGATTCAACATGATTACTACCATTGTTGGCACCGCTGATGCCACTACTTGAAAAAAGTAAAGGATAGCTATGGTTCCGATTGTGTTGTAACAGTCCAACTCCTGATGTCGTCGTGTGATGATGATGATGGGCATTATTATTACTTTTATTATGACTCTGGCTGTCATCTCCCATACAACTCATTTGCTGCCTATTGTTGCTATTCTGCGGATGTGGAATTATGATTGTGGTTCCTTTTGACGGAGATGAGGTTCCTCCTTCTGCTGAGGAAGATGGTGACGATGCGTTTGAAGATAGCAAAAACGTATTATGTTGTTTTTGTGATAATGCATCTGCCACCACCGTCACTTTCTGCTGTGCATCCTCATTATTACCACCTGTTGTGGATATTGACGCTGAAGCTGATGCAAAAGCAGGGGATGAAGAGGACGATATCATGAGATCTCCCATTTTGTTTCTGTTTTTGAAACCAAGGCTGTTTCTTCTGTTAGGATTATTTTACCTCCTGAATTCGCGTCCTGGCAGATCTTTGTTAGAAAAAATCTTGCCTTCCAAGTTTTATTTAGCTGATGCATATATGCAAGATAATTTTTTAGTGCATCAAGACAAAACAACTTGAATGTTATTAGTTTTGGATCGAAGATTTTTGACGAAAGTTGATATTTTTTGTGTTTGTTCTTAAGATTAAGTTTCACTTTTCACTTATGTAAATTACTTCCTTTCAAAGAACTCTTCCACATTTCCGGTGATACATTCCACGAATGACGACTAGTTCTGAAATTGAAAAAGTAATAACGGATTAAAATTTAATTACGGAAATGAACTTTTTAATGCACATTATAACAATATTTAAAATGCGATTTGGATGGGCATTCAAAATGTATGTATACACAAGTTTATTTTGTAGGTAGGTGACACACACAAGACGAGAGAGATCTGCTTTCTTGCAAATCTGACTTTTCAAAAGGTGAAATGCTTTCCTCAATAAATAAACTTACGCAAGTCGTCTATTTCATTTCATGCTTTTAGTTGCCCACACCCACTCCATCCAACTTAATCTAAATTGCTCATAAAGCATTGTCATCAAAAAGATTTTTTCTAATCATCCCATAACAGCAAATGCCACTTTACCGGTTTATGGGATCAGAACAATTAATACGAGAGTAATATGCATTTGTATACTTTAAAAGGATAACTGCTAGGGTAATATGATGAATTGACATTATTTTGACACTTTGACAGTTTACACGAAAAAAGAACAGTTAGTTCATGCCCTCATGAACTGCAATGCGCTAAAGCATTTTTTGACATTATCTAACCTAAAAATTGAGCTCCAGACTAATATCGTAATACGAAAAACCAGAAAAAGTTCCGTTTACCTGACAAAAGATGAAAAGTGCATTAGTCATTTGATGAGATGAAGCACGTTGAGTAAATTGTAGTTTATATTTAACATGATTCCTGCTTTAGGGTTGTTATTGTATTAATATAATGCTAATACACACATTTGTAAAAACACATTAGGCAAACCCAACACAAATTTGCCTTTTGCTGCATAAATTGCATTGCCACATGAAGATGGATTATGATGTCTCCTCATTTTTATGATGTTTTTGACCGAGTAAGGAAGTGTAACCAAAAACTGTGATGTATCTTGTTTAAGCACCTAGCTTGCTAATGGAGTTAATCGCGTCTAATGGGCTGCCAAGTATATAAAAACGGGAAATGAAGTGTAGTAGTGCTTGACTCTTTGTATGTTCTCGTTTTTAGATTTCCATTGATGTTAACATCTTTACAGTCATTCTTGTTATAATATCTCCGCATCTATCCATTAAATGTATGTATCCATCTCATCACCATCATTGAGTTCATTATGCAGCACTTATCGTCTCCCAGTCACTGGAAGAACAATTTACTCCGTATGTGAGCAAATGCAGAGGCAATTTTTTTCTATAATTTTCTAGCAAGTCTTAAGCTTTTTTAGCAACTGGCAGTCATTAAGGCTCAAAAAACAATGCTTTCTTGCGAAGAGTCCATCCAGTAACGATTTCACTTTGTAGAACAATGGACACTAGGAATGAGAACCCTCTTCAATTTTTAGCCATTCCTCGTGTAAATGTCTTTGCCATTCGCATAAATACTTGAGACGCAAACGTCTGTGAGATCAGAGAAGAAGCGTAATATGCCAGTAAGTCTGTTAGTCATTCATGATTTCATTTGGAATTTTTGAAAGCGCACTGTAATTCCTATCCACTTCAGGATTACGGTTATGGCAGCCATAAAAGTTTTTCTAGATTCCCTTTCAACTAAGTTTAATCCTCTGCCTTTTACTTTTGTCAATCTTACTAAAATCTTTGCTGTTTAACTCTCATGTAACAGAATTGACATAGAGTGTAGCACGCATACCTCATACACATGCATGATGATGATGGATTGCTAAATGCTTAAAGTGGAGGTACTATAATCTAATGAAAAACTCTTTTTAATAATGTTAGTGTAACCTTCTTAGGAACTTATTAGCTTGCAAAAATACTTTGTTCTGTTTACGATTCCCATTTCTGTCTTTCCATCCAGTTGGAAGGAAGCACTTGTGTACAAGCTTCAACAGCCCCACATTCTTCTCACAAGAGCCCTTGTGGGTATATCCTTCTCGTCCTCGTCCTCCTCTCCAGATGGAAAGGTAATCAAAGCCAAGCCTTTTAATTTACACTGTGTCATTTATATTCTGCTTGCTTTTTGGTATGTATGTACGTACTTGTATGCTTTCATGACTGTTTCAACAACTCCACTCGTAAAATTTTATTTTGCCAAGTCAGCCAGTCTACAGCATTTCTAANCTTTCATGACTGTTTCAACAACTCCACTCGTAAAATTTTATTTTGCCAAGTCAGCCAGTCTACAGCATTTCTAACCAGAAAAATATGAGCTGTGTTTTAGAAAAGGAAGAAAGGTCCTTGATGTTTCTGCTTGTTTTGCATAATAGTGATTCATGAAAATACAGACTTTATATTTCCACGTTGGTCATGTACTCGCTTTGAGTTTTAGCATTGATCATCAAAATACACTTTACAATATACCAAAATTCTTTTGCTTTATAATTGAATATAATGTATTTTTAAGCAAATATTTCCCTGAGTCTTAACCACAACCTTTTAGTATACCTTTCGGGGGAATTCTTCAGAAGTACATCAGACCAATAATCATCACTAAATAATAAGCTCTTTTGAATGACTTTTTGTAATGTAACGACTAAATAAATATACATATGTCGTTTAAAAATACTCCTAAGCTTAAGAGCCATTTGGGCGAAGGAAGGAAGAGGAACTAAAAATGATGTTCACTTACTTATAATATTCCATGAACATTAAAACTTCACCTTACTGAATCAGTAGTACATAAGTAAGTAATGTCATCCAGTCTAGAAGGAAGTACTATGACGCAGAGAAATATGTACAAGTGACCTTATATCTTGCCTAGACATACACGTACCACAGCGCGGTTTAATTTGCTACTAAAGCGAGTTTGAAACATGGTATTTACCTAACAACATTTACAAACAACATAAAATTCATGGTGTAGTATTAAGCTATGTAATCATGGTAGAAAAGAGAGACCTTTTAAAAAATAGCCGAGAGTCACGCACACATGCTTCGCTTTAGCCAAAGCCCTATCGCTTTTAAAAGCGCTCTACGTAGCAAAGATATAGGAATTAACATAAGGTATTGTTGCGTTTACACATTACCTACTTTTATAGATGTATAATAAGCTTTGTAGTATGTATGTTATTCCTACCGCATAAATACCTGCACAGAATAAAAGGACATGAGGGAGTGTTTAGCCAGTGAAATAGGTATACGCTTTAACACAAAGAAAACGCCATCAAAAACCTTTTATTCACCTGCTATCACACATCCAGTCATGTTGGTCTGATGTTTTTCTAGGAATAACTATAGTCTCAATCAGTAGCAGTATCGGGAATGATTAAGCTGACTCACAGGTTACCGTTTACACTTTCACTTTGCTACTCATGCTGGAGAAAATCCAGCTTTACATACACTCACACCACATCAAGTAGTGTAGTCTTCAGAATTCAGAATGAGTTAGTCGAATAGAAACATGGACATATGTAGATTGAGCAAATGGCAGTAAAAATCCCGACATGTTTGAGCGTAATCAGTTTTTGTCTGGGTGAAAAGCCTGGACAACTAGATATTCAATTGTGTATGTATGTATGTTAGCTTTCGAGGTAACAGGAAACAGCTCATAAACTATTGGATATTTTGTAAGTATATGTGAAGTGTGTAGGCAGCTATACACATACACATTTCAAAAGAAAGTCGCCCCTCACAATACCATATATGGAATATCAAAGAACGGAAACTCTCCTCATGTCTGAAGGTATGCATGCAACCATGCAAGCAGGTCTTTTTTTATTCCAGCCATTTCTTAACGTTCTCATTGAAAGTAGGCATGTGTAATATTGCAATATGCCTGAAGTTACAAATAATGTACATGTAGAAAGAATATGACTGTAGCCATAATAAAATAATCGATTTTCCATTTACTGTAAAAAGCGCTTTAGAAAAAGAGGTAGGAAAGTGTTATGCGGTAAAATGGGCTTGAAAATTAGATTATTGGGTTGGGTGCCCGGTCTACAGTTATTTCCTGTTGTTGCTGCGATGATGAAAAACATGGAAATGGAAATTCAGCATTTTTATGGGAGCTGTCTACAACTCTAAAGTTGGTCGGATTGTTATATGATTTAAAACCGGAGATTGCACCGGAGTGAAGAGTAGCTTTTTCTATAAACCTTGGATTCCCATATGGAGAAGAAATAAAAGTGCATATTATTGCGCGGTTACGTAAGCAGAATGTTTACTGATCAGCTTACATTTTGTATATGGAACAATGGATTTTTATGATTTAAGAATTAAATACAGATTTCTACATGGGTTATGATTTTAATATACTTATACAACTAATGCTTCACTTCTCGCCGACATGAGTGCTTTGGAAACTGTATAGTTTGAAACGTACACAAGTCTGACAAATACATATTATGTAGCTGCGATTACCAAAATGCATGCACGCCATCAATAGATATACCTACTTGATAAAAGCTGTTAAATGGGCTGTGCTTTTAGGACAAGCCACATGTACAACGGAACTGAAATTATAGACATTTTAGGAAAATAAATTTACATTTCTTGTAGAGAATTAATCACATTGTGTACAGTGACCTTAGGAATTTGTATACCGTAAGGCTCACATATATATTTTATATTGTGCAATGCTGCCAGTATATTCTCCAGAGGCCTAATACGAAAACTGTTAATGAATAGACCTAAATGTTGCCGCTGCCTGCGTAGTAGCTAAAATGGCAAGGTGAAAAGTATATACACAAAAGGTGATGATGAGACAAAAAAGACTATGGGATTTCCAAAACCATGCAAATTGGGCTGGGTTGATGTTTACTTCAGAGGTTTATATGCAGGATCCTCCCCATTGGACTCGTAACGGTTAATAGTAAAAGCAGAAGGACAAAATTACAACAGAAATGTTCATTGGTAATTAATTTGTGAAGTGAGAAAAGTATGTCAGTGTTCCAGTTTTTCATGATTTTCAGCCTCCTTTTCTTTTCATTGTGACCTCCCGACTCATATATCCCCTCTCGTAATGGATTTAATTACCTAAAAGTACACACAATGAAATTGGTTCAGACAACTGGGAACCATTTTGCTCACCTAGATTTACATCCCTGCTATTCTAATCTGTTACTTAACGCGTATGTGATGAGATTCTTGCAGTATATCGGCTGGAAACAAGATCGGTCATATATATTTGAGTTTTGATGCAATACATATGTAATCAGTCATAAAAAAGTTTGTTAATCTGCACAAAAGACCTTTTTTGTGCAGATTAATTGCACCGAGAACATAAAAAATTAATATGAGATTTCAACAATTAACCTCATTCTGACAGATTAAGGTTCAAGCTAAAATATGTTCTACATTTGATTTTTTTGTCTGATGGATTCAAAACAATCGGGCATGTTTCTAAAATGTAACGTGTTGGTGGAGATGACTTTAGGAGAACAGGGCTGTACACCTGGTCTAATACAACCAAAAACTTCGGTTTGCGTTTGCTATTCAAACTTTGCAGAGTTTCTAGCCTTTTGTTTTAAACTCTGTGTTGCACTTCCGTGTTTACAAAAACAGAAACCATTCCATAGCACTTAACCCATTTCGTATGTAAACTGATTTGCTCCTTGGACTTATGACACTTTGTCATAATTATAATATTACCTTTTTGTTTGCTCTGTGTTTCATAGCCCCAAGCAAAATCCTACTTCCTAGCTTTAATGACACCAAGAGGTCAAGCCCGTGTTCGATATTTTGCTGTCGCTTGCACTTTTCTTTTGTTACACTTTCCACTGATTAATATCAGCAATCTTATTTTGGACTGCAATACATTTATAGACTTTAGAACCTACCACCAAGTCATGATATTGAGAATGAATTTAAAAAATAGAAAGGTCCTCCCAGCCACGAATGAAAAATGCACTGCAGTTAAAACTGACACCTTTTACTTTTACTCGACGCCTTCACATCAGCCAGATCATATTCGTCAGTTTGCTGACTTGCCTTTCTGCTAATGCTAAAACGTTTCTAAGTATAACCTCATGACTCATGAGCCCATTCAAAAACAAACAATGTGTACTCAATCATAAATATAGCATTACAAAGCCATTTATAAGCGTGGTACAACGTATAGTTTTTAGTATTATATTAAGAGACAAATACTGATTACAAAGGAAATGCAAAATCCCAACCCATCATAACTATTCTGAGAGGAGAACAAAAGAAATCAATCAAAACCACCGTTTAAATGTCAATAACAAAAATACGTCCGCGTCATTTATTCAAACTGATGTACCACTACCACACATACGACTCATTCATACTTAGGCTGGGCTTTATGGAGGGCATGATCTCGGAAATGCATTATCAGAGATTACAATATTTTATACAGAGCAGTACTATCTACATTTGGATTATGAAAGATTGCATGATGCATAGGGTTTTATACCTATTGCAATTTTCCTCATACCATTGAATCTTTCTGTGGCATTGACATTGACACGATGAATAGGAAAGTAATTATAAATACGATAAGGAATCTTACAAATGCGTCAGATGAGCAATTTTATAATATAACATGAGCATTAAAACACTTGTACGCATATATCCACACGTAGACGCAACTTAATAGTTAATGGTGTGTGATAATAATACAATCCCTTAACACAACAATTATTACGAACTCGAAATAATTTCGATTTTGCATGCTTCTTAATTTACACTTCCTAGTTAATCTTTTTTGTCTTCCGAGATTACGATCTTCCTCTTCAAACCAATGTCACGAAGTTTAAAAAATGGCGAAGGAAGATTATTTTGTCAGGACAAATAGTATTGTTTTGCAATTTCACTTAAATATTTTATGCTGCGACGGCTTCAACCAGAGCACTATTTGGAAAACAAAAAGTTGGCAAGTGAAATTGATCAGTGATTAATTTGGGTTGAGATGCCGTAATAAATATGATGGCAAGTCAGTCTTAACAATATAACAAAAGGATCATGGCCGTCTTTGCTATTATTGTTTTAACTACTTCCTGACAATGCCCCTATGTTCCTTAGCTCAGCTCAGGACAAATAAAAAGAGTATAGAAAACGTTATAGAGCTGTAATCTAATCTAACCCAATCATAGTTTTAGAAGTAAACATGAGTCATGTCAACTCTATTTAAATCTGATGAAATTTACAGCATGACATTGTTGGCATTTTCTATGAGCCACTATCCAGACTCAAACAAAAAAAATATTCACTATGTCTTCATGAACCGCTATGAAGATTAAACAGTTTCACAGTAAACGGATCTTTACAATAATGGCTACGCAAATAAGTTTACCTATTACATGTGACGATCGCTTTGTCACGTTGGATCGGTCACTTAATTTGGTTTTCTAAATGATTCAGGATATTATGGCAGGCGAGTCAAACGATTGAATGTCGTTTGAAGCAAATTCTATGTTGACACGATAAATGCGAGCTCATGTTTAAAATTTAAATTAAACCCTAACGAAATATACAAATGAGTTGTTGAGAAAGATGTAACTGTACAGAGTACACATCCTACATCGTAAAAGTAACATCTACAGAGTACACATCCTACATCGTAAAAGTAACATCTACAGAGAGGCCCTATTTCCTTATTAATTTTAGGCATAAAAATCCTTCACAAGCTATAAAATAAAAACGTTATTTTGCATGATTAAAAACACATCAATTTTGATAAACGAATAAATATTATAATATCAATTTAGGTAAAACTTCCGGTTTCATCTTTTTTCTTTCAAATGCATTGTATGTATATGTAGTCTTTCGTTTTAGTTAATTTATTGGATTGGTATGAGTAATTCGTTCAGGCTTAGTTGTGGATATACAACAACCAGCTCATGACTTAATTTATTCCAGACTTTAATGAACCAAACAACAAGCGTTTAAGAGACATATTAGTTTTTAAATTAAAGCTCGAAACAGTCCAAAAGATGGGATTTTTAATCATTTAAAATACTTATTTACTAACTAAATACTTACACCCAGAAGAAAGCTACGAAGAATGGTGTTAAATGAAGATGAAGTAATTCATCATGCAAAAGTTATTAACGTAATGTTTAAAATTTGCAATATATTCTCAATTTTAGTATGAAAAAGTCGCTCGATTTCTTGTTATTGAACAAACTGCATTAAATTGGAAATGCATAAAAATGAACAATGACATTCTGTTTTCATATCTTATTTTCCTGTTACGATGACAATTGATCAAGCATTAAGCATCAAGCTAAAGTTAGCGAATGTGTAATCATAGACAAACGCTTGCATTATAATAAGGCAAAGTTGCTATTTAATTTCTACAATTCTCATGAATCCTAACTACAACTACAACTGCTGAGTACTCACCATATTTATGTATAGTTCTGCGTCTATAGGTTTTAAACGCACGTTTTAACCTCACGTAAGTTTTCAAATTGTTAAATACGGAAGCTGTTAATTTACATAAAAGGAAAGTTCCGATCCTAGTTAAAATATTATGGCGGCTATTATGCATGCTTTGATTATACGAATTGAGGTTACCTAATTGTATTTTATGTACTTTGCTCACTGAACAGAGCACACTGCTGCAAATAAAGCTTGCGGTTATTCTATTAAACTGCATAATAAATGAAATAATATAATTTCCTTTTTATTTGAGCCATCATCATCTGCCAACCTTAAAAGCATCGATTCACCTCTTACAGCAACACGAAGCCTACAGAATAAGAATATCAGGGCTATATTGAATCCCGTTGTGTAGGCTTTAATCATCCAACCCACTTCATAAGCGACTTGTTTGTCAAGACGAAGATGAGCCAAATAATGAGCTTATCATGTGGAAAATATTCAAGAATATGGTTTGTTCATACATATGTACTTTACTTATTTTTAAATAGCTACTCCGTACTCAGCAAGAAGCTTTTAACTGTCTGCTGTTGTCAGAATAAAAATCAGTGAGTGTAATCTTGTTCATCCGACAGACTAAAGCAAATAAATGCAAGATATGTGCAGACATGTATGC
>JAHZNG010005226.1:0-10028 GCA_027744375.1 Orchesellides sinensis | reverse complement strand
CCATCTATGCTATTGATACCAAACTACCAAGTTATCTCAAGTACAATAGAATGTCGCGCATAACACATTTTGGAACCATTGAATATACACATTGCCGCGTAAAATCGTAAGTAGTACGCTTTTTGTATCTTTCATTTGCTTACCTACCAATAAATTTGTATTGAAAGGTCAGCTGAAATAATACATGTATATATCAGGACGATATGTGTCCTATTTATTAAATTTATTGTTTATTAACTTCAGTTGAAACAAATTTAAAAATTTTAATAATGGCGTGGGTTGTAATTTTTACTGATCTTTCATATATTTGAACGTTTTTATTTTACTGTGTGACTAAGTTTGTGAAATTCAAATTCATAAAAATAGTGAAAGTAGAGCATGTTTTGTAGACATATATGAATGGGGATTCAATGGATAGGTAGTAGTGTGAGGCTGGTGTGGAAGTGGTGTGGAGGCAGCGAACGTAGGTGGTGGGTTGTTAGTGATGTTGGTTTATGAGTTAAAAAAGAGTCGTTAACTAGGACCATTGGAGGTCGTAAGTCGGCTAAGTGGGACTATTAAAATACTTTGGAGTTAATATTGGAGTTATGGAGTTGAACATGGGTTTGGTGAT
The DNA here is from genome assembly GCA_027744375.1 of Orchesellides sinensis. Taxonomy (NCBI): domain Eukaryota; kingdom Metazoa; phylum Arthropoda; class Collembola; order Entomobryomorpha; family Orchesellidae; genus Orchesellides; species Orchesellides sinensis. Next base: position 9,415 of record JAHZNG010005226.1, on the reverse strand, counting down.
GCACTTTTGCAACGTTACCGTCAACACCACTAATAAATCATAACAATTTACACCCTTAATTATTCATCTCGTGGTATGTGATCTCCATATTCAATTACAGGGAAATTTCGTGCATCAATCATTTATAGTTTAACCTGAATCTTTCATCAAAAGTTTTTAACTGCATTTCAAGTATCATTTAAGCTATATTTATTAAATTATTGTTTTGGGATTGGAGCTAGTGCTAAAAAGCCTTTATATGAATAACACATATGATCAAGTTTACATGTTTCCGAGCAAAAAGGCGAAACCCATATGAACGTACGACAGATTTTTTTCCAGTTGCTTTCGACAGAAGCAGCATGTCATATATTTATGCGTAGAGTTTGTAGGCTATGTGTAGCTTATTGAAAGGTACTCTGGATCTATTTGCTAAAAGCAGGTATCAAGGTATGCTTAAATTATAAGTATTGCTTAGCTATGACCAGATTATGCATTCATGTGTCACTACCTATTTTCCGTTCGTACAAACTTTCGAACACACTTTTATCAAACTACTAGGTCATGCATACTGAAGATGTACTATTTGATAAGCCATTAATTAACCAATAAGTTTAATAAATTCGTCTTTATATAAAATGAACAGGAAGTATGTTTAAAAACAATAGGCTTCACAACGGTAAAAAAGATGGTCATTGGATTTTTAGGATGAGCGTATTTGTTTAAAAATGCAAATAAAAAAACATTTCTCATGCAGTTGTAATTTAATAAAGTCTTCTACATTTGCTGGATGGTTCTTCGTCCTCTTGTAATACTAACAATGATGATGATTGAGACATCATGGGATCTTCCTGTGAAGAGTATAAACTGGTTGTGTCCCTCCTGTCATAAAACAAACAATAACAAAAATCACCATAAATTTTGTAAGCATCAATTAAAACGTTGTGTATTTTAAAAACGGGGCTTAAAATCAAACACGGACGTACCAGCTTGTTAAGTCGACTACAAATGGTGAAGACAATTCTTCAATACTGTTACTGCTGCTGCTAGGGGACAGCGAGGATGTGTCATGGTTGTCAATTTCAGGACAACTACCATATCTCTCTTCCACGGTGGCGTCTGGGTGGAAAATGTCCAAATGGTCTGCATATTCACATGGATCAAAGAATTGCATTTGGCAAATACCACACACTGCCATAATTTCATCAATGTTGGACTGATGGTGACTGGCTTCATCAGGATGGGAATTTGTTTCGGGCAACCAAGCATCGAGTGGTTCAGGGGTCGTGTACTTTGGACTTTTAGTAGTGGCAGTGGCAGCAGTAGTAGTCTATTAAAATGATTTTCAAAAGTTAAAACTTGCGCTTGTTGTTTTTAGAAACAACCCATAATAACGTTTCAACGAATTTGCAGATATTACAATTTATTTTACCTTTTGGAGTTCAATAAAGAGAGCTTCCACATCAACTTCTGATTGACACGATGATAATGATGATTGTACACTTGGCATTTCTTGTTTTAAATTCACAAGAGTCCTGGACATTTGACCCGGTGTTGGTGTTAGCAAAAATGGTATGCCTTTCCTTTTACAACGTCCCCCACTTAGGTCCAAACTGGTAGGGCGGGTAGGCCGAAGTATATTAGCCTTAAAATTAAAAACAAATGCGTCAAAAGCAAATTAATATTAATTATTTGATTGGGTAACAAATTTTTCCCCACTAAATTCTACATTTTAAAAATTCTACCACTACTAATTAAAACACAAATTTGACGTGAAAAATTTTTGTTTTAAAGGTTTGAAATGAATAAGCAATACGTAGTTGATAAAAAATTCCCTAACAAGCATTAAATAAAAAAACATAATAGTAATGATAAGTGAAGATTTGCGTAATTCTTTAAAGGGCCTTTCTTAAAAAACATTAATTAATGAAAAATTAAAATGTTCATTGTTAGTACGCATTAAATGACCTACTAATTACATGCCACATAAAAATATTAATGATAAAACTAAAAACATATAATAAAAAACACGGAGTCAGCTGATTTGTCAGTACTTACAAAAGCATTTATCAAGCGGACGTTGTCCATCATCACAGAAGTTGTTGTAGCATGTATACACACAGTATTATGCATTTTGTTAGCAGTAAATCAAAACAAAAACTTTTTAGGTTGCGTAGAGTTGTTTTTAATTGTAAGCTCGTATCAACAGTAATCAAACGTATATAAACCAATTAGGTTTTTAATGGCAAAACTCTTCCAGAACAATATGTACTAATTGAATAGTTTTTACTTGGAGAACTTGTGTGAACTACAGTAATAATAATAGCAAAAGTGAAGCGAGAAGGAAGTGCACTTCATCGGACGTCTGGCTACAACAAATGTGTACGTGACACTGAAAGTGTAAAACATAAACAACATTACACGCACTGCAAAAACAGCCCGACATGTTAAGCCAGTCTGCGTTTAGATCTAGAAAATCTCTCATCGTTAATGATTCACTCCTCGTGGAGTAGGGATATTTAACCTTTGGTTTCTACTATTATCCGTTGGCATTACTTCGAGACCATACCAAAAGTACCTAAGCCGAACCACATTACACGGAAAAAGATACACGACCTTTTTTATATGTCTCTCTGATACAATAATACTGTTCAAGTTCCTGTGTACTGTTGGTTGGTTATGGAAGAAAACGTCTAAATTTAAATCCAATTGCTGATTCTGCGTAAAGCTACAACACCCTCACCCAAACTCCTAAAATAACCTAAAACATAAAGTCCATACCTATAAATACCTAATACATGTAGTCAACGTAAACAGTCCCATAAAAAAGGCTATAACCCTTCTAAACACACAAAACAACAAATAAATTTTTTGTAGTAAATATCAAATGAATACGTTTACGTCCTCCTTTGAGAAAAAACACACACAATTCTTTTCTTTAAACAGTATGCATGTATATTATTGCTTGGTTGTTTTGACGACTCCATGTTTTAATTTTTTTTAAATTTCCATGAGTCATGATGGATTAGGCAACCATAAAGTTATATTTTTATCAGGAATGTGTTTCTTTGAATACTAACTTTTTTAAAATAATAAGCTCGGTTATTTGATATGACGTTGGATTGGGAAATTAATTATGCGAGGTTTTTGTTTAAATATCTGTGGGACTTGGGGTTAATATGCGTGGGGTTGGATGTTTAGTATGTGTGGGGATGAGGGTTTTTTACGTGTGGAGATTTAAGTTTAATGTGTGGGGATGGGGATTTAATGTGTGAAGGTGACTGTTAAATGTGTGGGGATAAGGATTCAATATGTGTGAAGATGAAGGTTTAATATGTGTGGCGATGGGGTTTTAAAATGTTTGGGGATGGGAGTATAATATGTGTGAAACAATTTATTATGTGTGGGGATGGGGTCCAATGTAAATTATGTTGGAGGGTTAGTATGTGTGGGGTTTGGGAAATAATATGTGTGGGGTTGGGGGATTAATATGTTTGGGGTTTGATGATTAATATGCGTAGGGTTGGATTTTTACTAGGTTTGGGGTTGAGGGTTTAAATTATTAGTTTAAGGGATAAATATTGGTGGTGTTTGGGATTTAGTATTTGCGGCGTTTGGGTTTGATTATGTGTGGGTTTGGGGGTTTAATATGTTTGGGGTTGGGAAAAATTATGCGGGGGGATGAGGGTTTAATGTGTGGGGCTGGGGTCTAATGTAAGTGATGTTAAATTTTTAGTATGTGAGGGGTTTGGGGATTAATATGCTGGGGGTTAGATGTGTACTAGGTGTGGACTTGGGGTTTAATATTTGTAGGGTTTGGTGTTTTAAAATACGTGGATTTGCGGGTTAAATATGTGTGAGGTTGGGGTCAAATATAAGTGGGAGTGGGTATTCAATATGTGCGGGATTTATTATTTGTGGGGTTGAAGATTAAATTTTTGTAGGGTTACGGCTAGTAAGTTTGTGTGGGGTTGCGGTATTCATATACTTGGGATTGGGGGTTTTTAATACGTGGAGTTCGTGGGGTTTAAATATGTGTATGGTTTGGTGTTAAGTATGCATGGGGATGGTGTTTAATATGTTTAGGGGTCGAGGATTTACATGTTGAGGAGTTTAATATGTGAGGGGTTTAATATGTGAAAAAATTAATATGAGAGGGGGTTAATATGTGTGGGGTCATGGTTTAATATAAGTGGTTTTGGATGTTTAATATGTGTGGGGCTTGGGGAATATTCTACGTGTGGGGCTGGGGTCTAATGTAAGTGATGTTAAATTTTTAGTATGTGAGGGGTTTGGGGATTAATATGCTGGGGGTTTAGTATTTGTGGTGTTGGGAGTTTAATATTTGTGGGGTTGGGGGTTTACTATTTGTGGGATTGTGGGTTCAAAATTCGTTGAGTTGAGGATTTAATATGTGTAGAGTTTGGGGTTTAATATGCATGGGGTTAGATTTTTAGTATGTGTGGAATTGAGGATTTAATGTGTGTGGGATTTGGGGTTTAATATTTTCGGGGTTATGGTGTAGTATTTGTGGTTTAGTGGGTATAAATTGTGTGGTGTAGTGGGTATAATATGTGTGCTGTAGTGGGTAAAATATGTTTGGGGATTGGGTTAAATTTGTGTGGGATTGAAAGTTTAATTGTGAGGGATTGGGGGTTTAAATGCGTGGGGTTTGGGGTTTAATATCCGGGAGATTGGAGAGGGGGAATTCATATTTTTTGTGGGGTTTAGGCAAGGGGAAATATTTAATTCTTTAAAAATGAATATTATCGCACAATGACTACGTTGAGTAGAATTTTTACTTATTTGGTATAATATAATTTTTTTAGGGGAGGAGGTTGAGGTGAGGGATTGGTGCTGATGATAATATTGGTGGTGTTTGGGGTTTCGGTTTAAGCATGTGTGGATTTTAGGGTTTAATATGTTTGGGATTGGGGAAAAATATGTGGAGGATGAGGGTTTAAGGTGTGGGAATGGGGTCCAATGTAAGTGATGTTAAATTTGTAGTATGTGAGGGGTTTGGGGATAAATATGCTGGGGGTTAGATGTGTACTAGGTGTGGAGTTGGGGTTTAATATTTGTAGGGTTTGGGGTTTTAAAATACGTCGATTTGCGGGTTAAATATGTGTAAGGTTGGGGTCAAATATAAGTGGGAGTGGGTATTCAATATGTGCGGGGTTTATTATTTGTGGAGTTGAAGATTAAAGTTTTGTAGGGTTACGGCTAAGTAGTTTGTGTGGGAATGGGGTTTAATATGTGTGGGATTGGGGGTTTAAACATGTGGGGTTTGGGGTTAATATCTTTGCGTCTTTGGGTTAGATACCTGTAGTCCAAAATAAAATTGTTGAGTGTGTAAGTTAAATATTAGAGGAATTTTTAAAACGTTTTATTTTAAATTTCCTAATTTACACAGACAATCAAAATGAATTATTACCAACCACCGCAAATATTCAGCCGACCCTCATCCCTATCAATCCCCCAACAGCCACAATACTTTAACCGCCCATTTTCATCCACCTTAGCCCATATTCTCACGACAAGCACTATAAACTCTATCCTCCAAGCGAAGACACTGAAGAGAATGCGTTGATAGAGTCTCAACAGCACTCGGGGAACTTTGTTCCTCCACTGCCTTCATCAAGCACGTCGATTAATATCTGGCCAGCAGGTCAGGTTTTTAGTAATACTGTAAAACAGGAGGATGACGATACAAGACAGAGACCAGACAGTACTACGCCGAATGTGACTAAGAAAACTGGTTTAAAAATGAGGCAATTCAATCCAGCAAAAGATAAACAAACTAGTAATTCTCAAGCAGCAAAACGAATAAGGCACCAAGCCCCTCCAGCAGTAGAGAATAACAAGAGGAAGACAACTGGAGAAGAATTGGAAGGAGGGGGTGGATAAAGTGAAGGTGGAGTGAGTAATGAAGAAGATAAGAGGAAAGGAGTAAGTAGGGAAAAGAATAAGCTGGCGGCGGCTAGAAGTAGAAAGAGGAGGGTGGACCAGACCAATAAGTTACTTGAAGAAACAGAAGGACTAGAATCAAATAAACACTTTCTCCTAAACCGAATAGCTGAATTACAAAGTCTGCAAAAAGAAATGGAATTCATGCTTACTTCCTATTCCCACAAGTGTGTTAAGATTAAGTAAGGAAGAACGAAGTTTAAGATAGTTTACAAAATTTGTCTGGATCTGGTTTGAGAGTATTTAATTTTCTGACGTCCAAACGCCTTCAGTTTCCTTCTTAGCAAACAGCACACTTTGGCGCGACTCCTTCCCCCTTCCCTAATCCAAAACAGTATCCACGCCCGTTTAGCTACTTTGTGGTTATCTACCCCTCCATTCTTCAACCGTTACCCCTCCGTAATTAAATGCATCTACTCCAAATTCTATATAACTCCTCCACTCTAAGCCCGCCATTTGTTTTTTGAATGATAATTTTGTAACAAATAAATAAAATGTCATCATCAAATTTATTTTTATTACACAAAATACATTTCATTGGGTACTTATTACAGACAACATGGTGAAATTGGAGAAATTAACGTCAACGATCCGACCTCTAGAGGGATGAAAATGGATCGATTCCAGCTGTGACAAGCTACTACTTCACCTTGTGGGGAGAGGCAAAAGGATCGTGGTCTTTTCCTTAAAAAATTAAAACAATTTTTTTAATCATAAACATGTCCATGAAAAATTTGATAATTTAGAACAAATCTATTATATATAAAAGTAAGCTTTCTGAAAATTAAAATGAGCTTACTTTGGGTCCACTGGGGTAAAATCGTCATCCCCTTCGTATCCATTTTGTTGTTGTTGGTCATGTGTAGCTTTACGTAGGCCTGTGATGTCCAAAAAAGTTGGTCGACTCAGATGAGAAGCGTTAGTAGGTAATTTCACTTGTTCACCTCTTATGGGCTCAAGAACCGAAACATGCAATTTTTTGCTTTAGATGAAGAGGCACCACTATCAACCAAGTCACGTGAGTCACGGATCATTTCACTGTCACAATCGTTAACTTTTTCACGAACTTGATTTTTGGCTTTATCATTTGTACTGAAATTTACTCTGCATGCCCTGGCAAGACGTACGCCTGGATTTGAAAGCAGGAGTTGTTTTGGGATCTCTGGAAACCGTGGGTGGGGTGTAGACAAGAGGCCAAACCTCGATCGCAGGTCAGCAACGAAGCGGGTGCTTCTTGCATATGCATGCAAATAGCCCATCCAAGGAACATGTGTTTCATCCGCAAGCACACGCTTCGCAATGGCCACAAGAGTTGCCGATGGAATGAAGAAACTCCGCTTAACAAAGCGTATCCTTTTGTGAACGTGAACTTGAAGGTCTCCTAGAGTTCCAGCTTTAGCATTTTTTTGGCTTGCTTTTGTTGTCTGTGGCATCTTTGCTGTGTCAACTAGAAGTTTGCGAATAAAGTTTGTTTGTTAATTAGAATCGTTTGGTTGTTTTATTAAATTCACATGCTCTATGCCCTCCATGTAGAATTGTTATTAATTTATTGTTTATAACATTACCTGAAATTTGCTCCAGATAAAAATTGTTTTAGAGGTGCGTTTGGAAAACAATCAGCACAATCAGTAATAAGTTTAAATAACGTTTATTTGACACTTCATTTAATAAAAAAACAAGGGTATTTCCTCCTATTTCCTCCTTCTTCCTCCTATCTGCTTATATTTAGAAATTGATGCGATCGATTGAGTGACAATCTATTTATTGTTACTAAATTATATTCAATGTATTACGTGCTCTGCATTAAACAAAATAAGCAGTTTGGATGTTTATAGTATGAATGGGAGAATGTAAGTGAACTAAATGTGGAATACAAAAAATAGGCTATACACATATGCAGCTGTCTGGCGTGGTGCGGACCTGCCAGACTCACTATAGGAAAAATATCTGCTTAAAATGTAAGGAGTACGGTAGTCCGTATGTCAACATTGGGTGTGGATGCATATGCGCAGGATAGAGCCATATGCTTTCCACCTCACATACAAGTATCTGGGTAAATATGATATCGTTGTTGAGGAGTGCTTTTAGCTTATGCATACCCAGAATAACAGCTGTTTTGCATCCTCCTAATATAAATAGGTAAGTCTGTTAAGAAACAGCTGCTCTTGTCTTGTTTCACTAGAAGAAGCTTCTTCAAAGCATGTAATATTTTACCATAAGTATGTTAAATAATTGAAGCAATATACAATGACCAGTGGTAAACTTTATGGGAGTAGTAAAAGGGTCAGTAGTTTTTGTGATCAGGGTGATGGTAAATTAAGGAAGGTCAAACACATTGATAATGCCTTAGAATTGGTTAAGTATGTCATTTAATATAAAAGAATATTCCAAAGTTGATTAAAAAGGCATAATGTGGAGTACCAACGTAGGGATGCATGGTTGATTTTTAATTAAGCATTCTCTTTACGTCCTCCTCTGCTCTGTATCTCCTAATTTCTCTTCACGTCCTCCTGTTGCCTTTCGTCCTGCTGCCTTCTTTACATCCTCTATTTTTTAAATAGGCTTCTTGGAACGAATCATGTGAATCACCAAAACTTTTCCATTGTGCTAAAATTTGGATAAGCTGCAGGTTCAGCAATACGCACACTTACTGTTTTTAACCCCGCAAGTATGTATACCTACCATCGAAAAAAACGCATTTACGGCTTGGCAACTTTACTCTGAGTTGAACGGGATGGAAAGAACCGCATCACAGAACCTTTTACGTCCGCAACTCAATCACCTTACATAAATATCAAAGTTGCATATGCATGCACCAAACACCGTTCAATTCCTCAACAACGTTCTTACTCAACTCATAGTTTGCTTAACTTGAAACTATATGACAAGCTGTGTCTAAAAGTGTCCATGAAAATTCCTGCTTGCGTTGGTTTTTTGGAGGCGATGAGCATAATGATGATTATGAAGGCTTTTATAATGATCCTTCTCTTCCCTTTACGTCCTCTCCTTCCCTTTACGTCCTCTTCTTCCCATTACGTCCTCCCCTTCCCTTTACGTCCTCCCCTTGCCTTTACGTCCTCCTCTTCCCTGTACGTCCTCCCATTCCCTGTACGTCCTCCTCTTCGCTGTTCGTCCTCCTCTTCCCATTACGTTCTCCCCTTCCGTGTACGTCCTCCTCTTCCCATTACGTCCTCCCCTTCCTTTTACGTCCTCCTCTTGCCTTTACGTCCTCCTCTTCCCTGTACTTCCTCCGCTTCCCTGTACGTCCTCCTCTTCCCTTTACGTCCTCCTCTTCCCTGTACGTCCTCCTCTTCCCTGTACTTCCTCCCCTTCCCATTACGTCCACCTCTTCCCTGTACGTCCTCCTCTTTCCTTTACGTCCTCCTCTTCCCTGTTCGTCCTCCCCTTCCCTTTACGTCCTCCCCTTCCCTTTACGTCCTCCTCTTCCCTGTACGTCCTCCCCTTCCCT
>JAHZNG010005225.1:0-10909 GCA_027744375.1 Orchesellides sinensis | reverse complement strand
CGGTATAACTCTTTAAATGTTTTTAAAATGCCAACAAATTATTTGACAGCCAAAATCGACAACCGAACCGAGTGTCAATCCTTTTCATCTAAACATGGATTGAAGTGTTTACATCAAAAGCATGTCTTATTTAAAAATACACGATCGCTCCAATAGTCCAACTCAATGGCTGTTGTGAACACGCTCTGCATTCTGCTGTGGAAAAAGCTTTTAAATACCTTTGCTAAGTCAACTTGAGTAACTCAAGTTGAGTTGTTGTTGAGTATGCTTGAATTGAAACGTGAACAAAGACATGAAAAACTGAAGGGGACAAACAGGGTTTATACATAAAAGCATAAATGTAACTTGTTATATGCATTGAACGATGTTATATGCACAGTCGCGCAAAACGATGTCCGAAGTAATTACTGGACATTTTGACATTTTGAGCTTACTGGATAGAATTTATAAAGCGTAGCAAATGTTGGTTAATTTGCAGAGTTTAGGGTGTACCTGAAGCTTATCTTATGGATTTTAGATAATCTCTGTTTCTTGATCCTAGTCCGATTATCCGCTTAATATGTTTGGACTAAATAGAAAAAGTTATCAAGTACTTGAAAATTTACAAATGCAAAAAAACAACTCAATCCCGAATGGAACTGGAAGGATCTCTGGAGCAGCGATACAAATATCATTTCAATATTTGTAATTATGTATGCACTAATGCCCCTTGTTATATGAGGATGCAATCATGTAGACAAAGTTGAGAGATTTAATTCTGATTTACATACCTAAATGCACAGTCTAAATGCTAACAATAAGGTCTGGCTTGACATTGCATGTCATACAAGCATGCATCGAACCGAATCCGGTAACTTACAATTAGTTGACTATTTTACGTACTTCTACAGGCAATTATCGGTGATAAGCAAAATTTTTCATAAAGAAATAACTCCGCAACCCCTCCTCACAAGTTCATTATAGAAGCTCTCCTCTATATCAGAGATTCCTTAGTTAGTGGTCAGACCTGAACATGAATGATTTATGAACTTTTCAACTCTCAACACAGTTTATCGGTTGCATGCGGACAACTAATTCGGCTTATCATAAACCTTTTATTGTCCAAACTGGTTTGTGAATTTGTAAACGCATTTCGTATGTTTCATGCATAGCTTTGTTCAACCAATTTCTGGACAATCTGATTACCATGTATGCATGTTATGTCGTACCTAGGTATTAGGTATGGGCAGGAGCAGCGTTTACTCTGACAAGGTCAGCAATCCAGGCTATCCATATTTACAGCTTTTGTGAGCCATGAATTGGTAACAAATTTTGAAATTTGTAAAGGACCATGTACAAGATCCAAAAAGTGCAACTATTGTCATCGTCAAGAATTGCATTAGATAGGTACACATCTTTAGGATTGGTAAGTCTTCTTGTAAGATCATGATTAATATTTGTATAAGTGAAACAAAATATAAAAGATTAGGTAATGCTAATTCAATTCAAGATTTCCCGTTTCCTTCTCTTATAACTACATTACATAACACAGGTGCAAATATATGCACTATGTCAATGTCCTATTAATTCTCAAACTTAATAGGAAAATGTCCTGTTAGTATTTATCTAATGTTATATGATTTAGTTTACTCAATTGCTCAACCTGCGTGTAAACCCCATATTGATATTCACCACTTTTTGTAGGGAATCACGATTCTCCAGGTTTCTTGGGACATTTACAATACAGTTCAGCAACAGAATGAGGAAAGTTTGGTGTTTAGCAAAGCTGTAGATCTCAACAGGATTTCCTTGGATTGCAACCCAGAAGAAAGGGATGAAAATGCAGGGATACGGAACCACGCCAAATCCCTATGTATCAAGGAGAATTCACTCATAGCACAGCTAGATATAAGACGTATGTAAATTTCATATTAAGATTATTATCATTTTTAACCGTCTTATCTTCGTACGGATTGTTGTTGCTGGTTGAGTGACAACGAGGAAAATTAGCTTCAAATGTGATTAAAATTCTTAGGATGGCTTTTCATCGGAGTTATACTCTACGCTAGGATAATTCTCTGTCTGTTGGACGCATATCTGTACACAGTTCTTCGAAGCATCTTAAATAAGGTACGTAGGCATACAAATATGTAAAATAACTATAAAAAACATTGCCTAATTTTATTCACTATCGCTTTCTTGTTATGTTTAAAAAATAATAACAAAAAATAAACTTCATCTAAAATCTGCATCATGCTAAGAGTAACACAAGCGAAAATAAAATCTCATTAGAGTTGAAAAGAAGATACCAGCCCTTGATGCCAGACCCACTTTAATGTTTATTTTGAGTAACAAGCTGACATCCTTTTTCTTCTTGTTCCGTAGGACAAAATTTGCAACTGCTGCTGGCTCGGATTATATCTTCAAATCTCTTTGTTAACCTACAATACAGTTGAGATTTTGATCGTAGCCTACAATGGAGTGTTTGACGGATCAAGTATATTGCTTGCAGCTAGTGCCACCGTGCGTGCCATATCGATTGAAATGATATGCTCGTTTTTACGAGAAATCGAAGATAAACAAGAGACAGATGCATTTCTATACGTTATTCTAACTGTTTAGTACAAGTATTTCGTTGAAAGTATTCGCGTAACAAAGGCATTCATCATTACATTTTGATGATTGTGTTACAACAAGTACTCAACTATAAATAACCATATATATTGAACACGTATAACGTAACCTGGCTCATTTGTTCCTTAACGTTCATTTTTACTTTCATTCCGTTATTTTATTACCTTCTGCTTACATTATTGTTCTTGAAAGATATTCGTGTTTGAAAGAAGATTTGTTGGATATTCATACAAAAAACCGAGATTGGAAAGTGGTTTCTATGAATAGCATGAATAAAGTAGGAGTAGCGTTTTTAGTAGATGAATGGATTCACAGCGGCTTCAAGACTTTTTGGCGTGATTAATTTCACTTTTTTTACTAGCCCACCATGATTTACGCTCGACTTGTCATTATAAACTTTGGCTTAACTTTGTGATATATACAAAACCACTAATACGTATTTGGAGGGGGTATAAGTCCATCGTATAACTCTAAGGTGGAGAGTGCCATGATTTGTCAGTTGATTGAAACTGACATGTGACAAGTGGCAGCCACACGCGTACGCTTGTTATGTAGGTTAGATGGATTTTTAATCTTGAAAAGCGAAATCACGTCGCTGCCAAAATACTTTAGGAAATATTTTAAAGTACAACTTGGTAAACTAGAACATTTAACTCACTCATTCTTTCAAAGCAGATACGACCAGTATAGATTATTAAAAACGTAAATGCATCTTTGCATACTTTAACAGAACTCATTAATTAGTTGCTAAAAAATCTCTTAACGATTATTAACACATGTAGAATAGATGTTACAATGCATCTAGGTATGCAGTTTGAAATAACAAGCATTGTTGGCACATGCTTTGCTAATATTTCAAGTCAAATTGATCCTTCCGGCTACCGCCGTAATTTTTCTATTTTAACTGACGTCAAGTAACAAGCGAACTTATAACAATGACAAAATCTTTGTGACAACAATTTTTTTGCTTACTTTCAATTAGTGGGTATGATGAATGTGTACAGCTTAATATGACTTTTAATGAATGTCCATAATGCGCTTCATTCTCGTTTCCAATTCTCAAATTACAAGCTTAAGGAATTTTAAATATTGGGTGTCTTCAAATCATTCATTCTTATGTCTGTACTTGCGTTTCCAATAATTTGGGAGGCAGTCGAACTGTCATCAGCATTGTCAAATCAAGATGCAACTAATCCATTCAAATGAAACATCTCTTCATACAATGAGTAAATATATAGTGGGCATTCATTGCAAATTGCAACTGTTCGCTTCCTTCCCTTTCTTAGAGGCGTTGTTATTATTTCAATTTTGATCTGGTTACCGGTTTTGATCAACAGTAGTAATGGCAGACAAGAATAAGAATAAAAACGTTTTTACGATTATTGATACAAGTACAAATTCCATATCAGCACATCAATCATACCAATAGAAGCTATTATATAACGTGTTGGCAGGAAGTTATGTATTTCATTTTTATATTTCTACGTGATTTAATGATTTACTTTATGGCAATCTGTAAATGTACCTGTGTAATCAAGATTATTGCTTTATAATGAAAGTCATTCTACTGAAGTGAGATATTCAATCAGTCAGATAATCAATGTGTACCAATTTTGTGATTTGGCTATTCAATCTAAAAGAACTTTAACGGAAACATGTTAAATCGTAATGATCCTTGTGTATGTAACACTTTGAGTTTAAGAATTATTTTATCTCCTCGTTTAAATTAGTAGTATGTATGAGTTTGTAGAGAATGTTTTTAAAAACTCCGTGTTGAAAGTATGTAATTTTAAATTTATAGCTTATGTAGTAGTCTGTATTCTTACATGTAAATTTCAATAAAAACAAGCCAACAATACAAATCATTTAATACAAAACCCACACAAAAATACCAACTGCATGCTTGAATAGCCTCGACAAAAATAGGCAACTGCGGTTGCTACTTACTTACTTCCGTAGAAATGCATAGATTGAGCCGTTTGGTAAGCGACATGCTTATTTAACATTGATTTAATACGGTTAGCAATTGCATTGAAAAGGCGGGGGACAGTCGTATAATGGATCAACGACAAAATCTTAGAAAAGATGTCACTTGTTTATATCCAATTAAATATGACATCGTACCATCAGCTCTTTGAACAATAATCTTTAGGAAGTCCTCATGAACAATCCAACAAATATTCATAAATTCATTTTTAAAAGCCATCGCCAACTAACTACAAATGCAACTGTACGACTGAGCTAGTTCTATAATTTCTATGCTGTTCACATACTAATAAGGATTTCTGTCTAAAATTATCGTAATGATTTTAATGATTTAATAAGCTTTATAACTCTAAAAGTGCAAAAGTCAATTATAATATTATTTTTATGCAGTTATAATGTGCAGCCAAACGCCAAAGGATTTGCATATTTGGCACGTGGTTGGATGGCGGTAAGGTGTAATGTAATTGCTTATGTCATTTATACATCTTCAATGTTGGATTTCCTGTGTGGCACATTTACATGGCATCGTATCTATTGCAAAACACACATATTTTCCTAAACTTACAAGTTTGAGGCACAAATCTGAAATGAGGACACGCATATTGCACTTAACAGCCAACATACACCGAACAAACACAACAACATTTAAAATTTGGTTATTGATTACATGAAAATTTAGAACGAAACATAATCCAATCATGCCAATCAGCGAGCAAACAGAATGCAAACTTACATTTGCACATAACATAAAATCGTAGTCGAAAAATCTACTAGTCGTGCTAAAGTCTTGTAATGATCGATTAAATAACCTCTTGTGGTTATTGAATTCAATATTCGTAATTTCATTTTCTAATTCCTGTACATAAGGGATAAGGGTGCCTAAAAAGCCACAAGCTATGTCCTATAAAACTATTGGATGAGGGAATATATATGTCTTACACTGTCGTTAAATGAACTTCAAAGGTTGCACAATGAAGATCCTAGAATACCTAAGTTAACAAAATCAAATATTTTATATCCCCTTAAAAGCATACATGTATTTCATATATTTAATAATCCTGACTCTTAAATATTTTTAACAATTAAAGTGTCATCATTACTCATCCATTCATTATTATGTTCGTCCGCATATGATGCAACAGCAAATAGGGGCAAACACGACTTTTTTGCACTAAAATTATTCAGACTTGTCTGAGAAAGCACTTGAAATACTTGAATAGTTGTCCTGTTTTTATTATTACAAAACTTTGCAAAATGTAAACATGAAGAGAATGCATTGTATTTATGCATTGGCAAATGAAGAGAAGTGCAATGAATTCATGATTCTTCCCAAACTAAGGCCTATATAACAAGTTATATAGGTACCTGTGTATGTGCTGGTCATGAAGACAAAAACAATATCAGAATCAGAATATATCTTGCTTGTAGACAGTTTGTTCGCATTTTTGTTTGAAGCTGCTTAAATGTTCGACCTGCATATACTCTGACTCTGTGTCAGTGTATCAGATTTTGTTTTTTATATCGTCAAATATGTATTTTACATACAATAGCTTGTTTTACACATGCACTCTGCTTATAACGCAATTCGTGTGGGCTTTACGATTATGAAGGGCTATAAAGACGACTTCAAGCGCGTAAATATATTGTAAAAACGCCTGCTGTTTGTCTGTTGTAACGCAATGTGACTTCACAGGTTACTGAAGAATGCTATCAAAATGATCACATAAACACTTCCTTCCCTAAAAATGTTTTTTGGCAAATCTTTCAATACACCAGTGACCAAACCGGTTGTCTTCTTTTAGCAAGAGCTAGAGTTGGGGACTGGGGTATAGCTAACGCTGCATTGTTATTGAATCAATAAAAGGCTGCTAAAGAGTTACAAGGAATCTTTTTGAAATTGGATACACACGTTAACGCATATTACCTACACGACTCCTTTAGCCGCAGTGTTTGTCTTGGCTGGTGACAGGCCGTGGTTGGAGCAGTTTACAACAATGGATTTGTATAAAAATGCATCTTAGCATAATCTTCGGTTAACAACATTAACAAGCAAACTGTTTGCTGAATGCGCTTATTATTCTAGGATCCAACTGTAAGTATTCATACCCATGTTTTCAGTAGACACGAAACACATTAAAACCCTTCTTTGAATAACATTATTAGACAGTCACTAAGCTGGTACAAACGACATACAGATCACAACAGCTAGTTGTTGATGAGGAGCCGGCTGAAGTACTCTATCAAAAAACAACGGTGCTTCAGAGTGACCCATCTTGTATGCTTTGTAACCTCGTGTGTGTAAAAGGATTTTCATTGTATATCACGGCATTAGTCTTTTCATTATTACAAACTCATTTGCATTAACTATCGGATCCCAGTCCGCATTCCCATTACAACAGGACAGATTAAAAAGCCCGTAGGGCTACAACGAATAGTTGCAGTTTTGTGGCTTATGGGCTTTTGTCACTGTGTCAGTAAGAGCAGATCTGTTGTGTAGGCCGCGAGTTGCTGGGCCAAACATTTTTGAATTGGAATGCGAAATATGTATTATTTAGTCGCTGCTTGTTCGGGACTGAGAGTAATAGTGACCTTTAAGCACAAGTGCTTAAGATTCCTGAGTTAATTTAAAGTGGATTTAGTGGAGCGATCAAGTCTTAACGTGCTAAAGACGTGTAAAGTGTGAATTAGAAAAAAACTTGATCTATTTAGTAAAAGTTCTATTGTTAGCTAGAATACCGCAAGACATTTACCGAAACCGAAATCACAATGACGAGACTTTGTGGAGGACCAACTTGGGAAGGAGGATTGCTCCTAATCGCATTTATTGATATTGTAAGAAAATAGTCTTGTTTTACTCTAGAAAGCATGACATTCTTTTTGATAAGTTGTAGCACGCGCTAATTCTCTAGCTTGCCTAACGGCAACTGTGCCTTTGTATGATTTTACTTATCCCACGAGTAACAAAAAGTGACAGAAATTAATTGGCCCTCGAAGTAAAATTTTTTTTAATGCTGAATAGTTTTAAATTGCATATAACGTAACATTATAGTTGACGACTCATCCAAATACCGGACTAGAAACTTTTGATAAAACTAGGCAATCGTCAATGATGAGATTCTAAAAATCACAATAATTCATATTATTCTAATCATTCTTCTTTTTGAAATTCTTATTAAGACGGTCGGAACGATTGCTGTGATTACACATGTCATCCTATTTGCCATGCCTGGCCTTTACAATACAGTACAAGAAATATTTCATGAACAAGGGTCATACGCCACCCCAGACGACCTTATATTTACAGGTATGATGTGATAATACATTCGATGCAAGGGCACTAAAAGATTTTAATTAGCTAAACCAAAATGCATGTATACAGTGTCAGTTTTGAAATAATTGATCGAATATGCAATTTTGTTAGAATGGGTAATCTTCCTGGCCGTTATTGGAGTAATTTGCGTAATTTACTTGGCCATGGAAGTAGTGCTTTTCATTACTTTACGAGAAGCATCATCAGAGGTAAGTAATTAAGTAGATGCGATTACAAAACTCGTTGAATAATCAATTGATTTTTAGTGCTTTATTCTCGTATTGCAGCAACTTCATGAATGTCTGATTGATTTTTATTGTCATTTTTCTTTACATTGCAGAGGAGTTACGCATTGTGCCACAGGTGGTTTTACATTCGTCTCTTCCTCTTGATACTTAGCTGCTCCTTCACAATCTATCGGCTATCTGTCATGGACTATTCACCTTACGATGCACTTTTTGAGCCAGTCAAATTCTATCGTGTGATTGAGCTAATATTTGTACGAAGCTTTATGTGTGAGCTCAAGAAGGATGCCAAAGGGCTCAGCAAACAAATCATCCATGACATCTTACACACATCAGTCAATCTAGTCCACTCAGAGATTTCTTAATAACAAAGTTTTATTAGTTAATGTTGTAACCTCAGAGCAATTAAATGGTATATAAATGTAATCATCTTCACATAAAAAGTCAGTGATTCGCGAGATCGTTTGTATAGTTAATCTGCTTGTGTGAGAAAGTTGAAAGTGTGTCCTTTTGTATACTATACTAATTTTACTCATTTGGTTTTTGTTTTGGACTCAACTCCCATATTGCTGTATACTCATAGTCTTACACTCAGTGAGCAGAAGAATAGTTCTTTTTGGTAAAGTAAGGTTTTCTTTTTAGTCTTTAGAAATCGGGTATAGAATTCTAATATAAGTGTGGCGTGGGATGGAATTTTTCGTAAATGATGTTGTTTTCATATTATAGGTGTATGTATGTATTTTATAACTTGCTGTGCAACCACGAACGCCTGTACATATGTGCCTTTTCAATGAATTGTATAAAGATTATGGTAAAGTACATTTGTATATGGTTTAATGAAAGCAATGATGTTTTCAATAAAAAACAAATATTACGCAATAATAACCCGACTACGAGTGACCGCTGTGGCTCTCCATTCAATTATACTCAAATTAAATGTCATTTTGGCACATATTTGGCAATTTTAATATGCCCCAAAGACACGAAACTTTAGATTGAAATTTGTCAAACCAACAGTATTCCCCATGCGCATCACCAATTACAATAAAAATGACAAGCAATGTGTGTGATTCTTTCAATTTCAATGAAACAGAGAGATGAGCATAATTACATGATGGTCTTCTAGTGGCCAGCATTCTGTACGGTTTAAAACTTCATTTCTACCTGTCACCTTTTCCAAGTACGCAATCACGCAGTGAATTTTAAAGGTTTATTTTAAATATTTCAATATGCGAATAAATATACCTATATAGCTTCATTAACGGTTTACCAACTAGTGCCACGCAAGAAGAACGCAATCTGAAGAAAATGCGTTCACATTTGCATTTGATGTTAACAATCTATCGTCTTGCATGAAGATTTAATTATACATTTTTAGAATTGAATACAGTCTACAGGACAATTACATTGCGTATACTTGTATTCAAACAAAAACTGCGTAGACCACAGAGCTAGTAACTTCAAGTAAAAACCACCCGAAGAATCATTAAACCTGAAATCGTTGTATAATCTCACTAAATTAGCTTAGAGATGATAATGACATACATACATACTTGATGGTAATGATGACGTTATACGTTTGAAATCAGCTTTTGTGCTTAAATTAATACAATCCAAATCTTGCGGTACTTTCCATGATTTGAGTTTACAAGCCTCTTTACACAGCCTAAAAGTTTTTATTAACTCATCATCATATCATGAGGTTTATAAAAATGAAAATGAAAACGTAATTTCAGCAACTTTAAATATTAGATATTTTCATATTTTATCTATGCATTAGTACAATGGCTTAAGTTTATGGATTTTTAAATAGGATCACGAATACAACTTTTTAGACAATTTTCCTAGTACAACAAAGTAGATGAGACATTGACTCCTTGCCTTCCCTTGTGCAATCACGGAAAACTTTGGCCAAAAATTCCCCTTCAACTTTGCTTAGACAGTATAGCGAGCTGAGTGCTGCATTAGAGGAGAACTAAAGTAGTTTTGATTATTAAAAATTAAAAAGAATACCAATATATATGTTCAATTTCTGAATGTAGTTATAAAATTAGAAACCCCGTGCAGGAAAACTCCGCAATGGCTGCTTTAATCTGTTTGTAGACGTTTACATGATATGCTCATCATAAGATGAATTTTTACTGTTCACAGTTCACATACGCATTGGATGAAGTTCATTAAATGATAAATAGTTTTAGACCGTTTAAAGCGTCTGTTCGCAACATGAATTTTCTGGTTAACGCATTCACCATTGTTGCTTGCTTCAAAATGAATATGTATCTAGTATACAAAACTACAAAACATGTCTTTTTATTCTTGGCAGATGACTAGCTACCGTTGGTATGCAATATGCATTTGTATGTAATGTTAGGTCGTAATTACTTCTGATGATACTTACCTTAACGCACGGTTTCTTTTCTATTAACCCAATGTACGGCTAAATCACCTGCGTTCAGTATCAGCATGATACAGATTGCATACATTGCTGCAGTGCATAGATAACAGATACCACGTACTGCACGACCCAAGAAAAAATCATACAGGTTCCTTTACACTACATTTCACTAACGAGGATTTCTCTGATGGTATTTAGCATTATACTTCACAGTCAAGACACAAGACGACTGCGTTATTATCGTAAAATATCCTAATACCATACAATATATCATTTCCTTGCACTTCTGAACACACTGGATAAACTACGTTGTCTATTCTAAAAATATCCGTATCAGGCTTACAGATTATCAAGACAAGC